>JAWNOB010000155.1:0-38699 GCA_035046265.1 Drosophila bunnanda
TGCATTTCGGAGTTCAGATGGGCAAGAGGCTATCGATCTATCGATAGCGAGAGGCAGGATCGGTGGGCCCAGGGGGGGATGAGGAGGCTGAGCGAACCGGGAATTTTAAATGCGGCTTAAGAGAAAGGTTTCTCGCCCTTTCTCTCGGAAGGGCAAGAAGGAAAGGAAAAAGTAACGGCGTGGAGCTTTGGGAACACGGAAAAGGAACGGAGCCAATAAAGGGAGGTGCCGGACAAAAAAACGTGGAGTCTGAAAATTGCCAAGAAACGTACGCGAGGTCTTTGGGAAAGATTCGACCCGAACGACTGCCTAAGAGTGCGCGCTTGGAAATCAGTGCCACCGCCTCCACGTCGCCCAGTGCCGCCGCCAGGGCCCAGAGTCGCGTACCTTTCCGCGAACACCGCCTCCACGTCGCCCAGTGCCGCCGCCAGAGAGCCAGAGTCGCGTACCTTTCCGCGAACACCGCCTCCGCATCGCCCAGTGCCGCCGCAGAACTTAGAGCCGCTGTAGCGTCGCGAGTGCCACCGACTCGGCATCGCCCGTGCCCCGCCGGAACCATCAGGAGGGCACGCGATCCCACGGAGAGCCCAGGCAGTACCGCCGCCACATCAGCACCGCCCGTGCAGCCAGTTCCCCGCCAGAACCAACAGGAGGGCACGCGATCCCGCGGAGAGCCCAGAGCAGCGCCGCCGCCACATCAGCACCGCCCGTGCCGCCAGTTCAGCGCCGCCGACTTAGCACCGCCCGTGACGCCACTTCAGCGCCGTCCGAGCCGTAGAGCCGAAGCAGAAGGACAGCGCGCCGCCGCAGAAGCCGCCAAGGGCTAATCCGGTGAGTCCATTCCGGGTGGAGGGCCATAATAAAATAAACGAAATTTAAATTAGCTTAGATAGGATATTTTTGTATTTTGTATTTTTGTTATATTTTTGTATTGTAAGGTGTTCCTTGTTCTCCGCTTGGCCGTATCCCGGGTCCGGGATTGGTGCAACACAAGTGCTGTGACCAAAGGGGGGAACGGGGAAAAAGGCCGGTCCTTTTCTTTTGCATATAATTAATTTTTGTTGTGAATACCTACATTTCTCTTGGAGCTCCAGCAGGGATTAGGGACCCCAAAGAGGGATTAAATATTTTTGTGGCCGTTTTGAGGCCAAATGTTTGAGGCGCTTCTCCTCCGCTAATTGTAAAGTCCCCCAACTGAGGCAGCCTTGGCGCAAGCACATCCCTGGCTAAGGCCACGCTCTAGCCGGGAGTGAAGAAATACCACCGAGAGGAAAGTAAAGAAATTGTGTGATGAATAATAATATGTAATAAATAATTAAAGTAAATATGAAATTAAGTCCTTTACCTGGGGGAGATGGGTCGGTCGCCAGACCGCCTGGAATAGGCTCCGGTCCGCCGGAGATGGGTGATGCCCCTAGATACCCAGGAGGCATCACAGGATGGGTGGGTGCGTCGTGGCAATGACACCAATGCCACCAATTTGGCCCAGCAGTGTCGTCAGTTTATATTTCTTGTTTGTTTACTTTCGTTTTGCGTTTAGGGATGATAGTTTTGTTAGTGATGAGTGTTAGTGAGACGTCCGAATGGTCCGGTATTTTATTGTGCGGACTGCGGGCATTGGGTCGAACCCAGCCCTGGGCCTCCTGAGCTAGCCCGGCGTTGCCCAAAAAAAAGCAGTTCCGTAACAATATGGCGCCCAAATTCAAAAAAACAAATGAGAGATAAGCGGAATGACGATGTCTCGTAAGGTCGCGTCCCGGGGCATCCAGCCCCTGCAATCGGTTGCTTGCATGGCCTATGTTGACGGCCTGCAATTGCACCGAGGACCGGGGACTGGCGGCCCAGGCGTACGTGTTGTTTCTTGTGTTTTTGTTTTCTTTCCCAGTAAAGACGGGAGGCTTGCTCCGCAGAAGGACGGGCAATTGCTCCTGTAGACGTTCGCAAGGGTTCTGCTGTGGCAAGGGGATGACATCCGGGCGTGGAAACGACGGATTTGCATACCTCGCCCCACAGATCCGTGCATGAAGCACGAGATTAGAACAATTGTGAGATAATTTAGGAGAAAGTGATAAATTTTGTTTATTTAATTTAACGTAAAGATGTTTGTTTTCCATGTAATGTAAATTTGTGCAGATCCTTGGGTTTTCCTGGTGGAAGGGGCTTCCTGGTATCATCCTGTTGGTGAAGTCGTGACCCGCAGGTCTCACTGCGCGCTGCACGACCACCGCAATCAGAGCCTCGAAGTCCCAGCCATCAAGGAAAATCCTACGGGATACTGCTGAAGGCCCATGTCCTTAACTGGCGACTTTCAGCCCAGCTGAAAGTTAGCCCAGTTGACGAATGGCCGGATTAGGGACGACACGGGACAAATTGAAGACGCAAGTATCTGGTGCGGAGTCCACCGGCGGTTGATCGGCCATCTCCCCTGAAATTAAAGAAAATATTAATTATTAATTGTTGATATTGCAGAAATAATTTTCTTACCGACTTGTTATTTATTGCTATTATTTATTTATTTATTTAATTGCCTATTTATTTATTTATTTAATTGTCTATTTATTTATTTATTTAATTGCTTATTTATTTATTAAATTAATTTCCATTTGAATTATTTATTTGTTGCCTGTGGATTTATGTACGTGAGATATTTATTTAGTAAGAATCAAGCCGTTAGCTGTTAGGAATTAATGAAATTGGATTATGGAAGGGAACAAGGGAAATAATTATCAGCTCAGGTCGAAGGGTCCTTCAGCCCAGGAAGAGGAGTTTTGGTCCACGGATGTGGAGAGTGCTTTCGGGATTGCGCCGCCGCGGGCCTCAATGGGATTACAGAGGACACCCCCATCTCGGCGACAGGAGCCGCCACCGGAGGAGCATGTCCATCCAAAGCAGCTGGACTTCGATGCGATCGGGACAGCAGCTGAACACCTGGTAGAAATGGATCCCGCTCTGCGTTCGGTACATTTCCAGGAGCCGCCCATAGATTCCACAGCCAAGTCGGCGGTGAACCTTGCCCTGGCTCAGGCGGCAGAAACGTATCGCAAGTCCCAAGAAGCTGGGATCAGCCAGAGCTTGCGAGACGAGATGCGGGCCGGATTTCTGGAAATGATGCAATTAATGAACGAGGTGCTGAGACCCTCCACAAAGCCGCAACACGTTCCAGGAAGGAGCGCGGAGCAGCAACCGATGACGGCAGGACCACAACAACGTCAACAACAGCAGCCACCGCCATTTGGACGATCGAGGGAAACTGTATACGACGCTCGCGGAGCTATACCCAAGCAAGGGCAGACGGCTGCCGGGCAAGCGACGCGGCCGACTCCACGAGTCCCACCGAAGCCACCCCGGAGGGCACCCGATCCAGCCGAGATCTTTTCCAACAGCCCAGACGGTTCCACCGAGACTGAGGAAACGCGTAGAGATGACTGCGCGGGCCGGAACTGGCGCGTGGAGAACCGCCGAGCTGGCGATTTCCGTGACGAGCGGATGTACGTCAACTGGAACGCAGGAGACAGTTCCCATGGCACCAGGGTGGATAGGTGGAACATCTCATTTAGCGGTGAGGACGAGCGGAACCACATCGAAGACTTTCTGTTTCGCCTGGAGTATCTCCAGAGGCAATCTCGTTGCTCGTGGGCCGAAGTGATGCGTAACTTCCACACGTTGCTGACGGGCAGGGCGTTGGAGTGGTTCTGGATCCATGTGCAGCAGCACCGACTGGACAGTTGGCATCAGCTGCGCCGAGCGCTGATCGATAGGTTCCAGAGCCATGAGACGGAACATCAACGGATGCATCAACTTTTGCAGCGGGAGCAGCAGTCCGGGGAGAGCGTCGATGATTATCTGCACGCGATGCAAACCCTTGCTTCCCGCCTGAGGAAGCCAATGCCGGAGCGCCACCTGGTAAAGGTGATGAAAAAGGGTTTGAGAGAGGGCATTGCTCGCTTTGTATATGCCATGGAGCTACTCACCGTCGATGAGCTGCGGCAAGAGAGCCTTGAGGTGGAGCGTAGTTTCGGACGCAAAGCCCGGACCCAATTTCTGCCACCAACGCGCTACCAAGGAGCGGAACGGAACCGAGTCAGTGAGGCGGTTGCTCCAGAGCCGGAGGAGGATGAAGACGAGGAACCACTGCAAGTGCAGGAAGTCCGGGAGCGGCCTCGAAATCCTTTCCGGGCTGGCTGCTGGAACTGTGGAGCCATGGACCATGGTTTCCGGGATTGCGGGAAGGAGCTGACCAAAGTTTTTTGTTTCCGCTGTGGAAAAGCGGACGTTGTTGCGCCGAAATGCCCGAATTGTGCGGGAAACGGATGGCTGGGCGACCCAAAGGCGGGAGGAGCACGCCCAGCGAGGAACACCGCCAAATAAAAGAGCCCGATAAGAAACAACGATTAAATAAGTGTAATAATACGGATATGTTAAGATATTTACCCCCTGAAGAGCGCATGCGACGGTATTTGGAAATAAGAAACCGGATTTTCGAGCAACACCAGATAAGCGGTATGCGTAAGGTATCCCGAACTGTCTTGAAGGCCCGAGATCGCTTTAAGAAACGCCAGGAGAAGCGGCGAGAAGTCGTTGCGGCCGTCAAGCGGGGTGACAACCACGATCCCAGGCCTTTCGCCCAAATAATGATTTTAGGCCAGCAGCTGACTGGGCTGTTAGACACCGGAGCGAGTGTCAGTCTGCTCGGAAAAGGCAGCAGGCAGCTGGTGGACGCGTTGGGTGTCCCCGTGCAGAGATATTACTCAGTGGTGCGAACAGCTGCTGGCGAAGATCGGTCGATCATCGGTCGGATCCAGGTACCTGTGAAATACAAAGGAAGGGTAGAGTATATCCTCTTCTATTTGTGCCCGTACCTGGAGCAGGCAGCATATCTCGGCGTCGATTTTTGGCGAAAATTTGAACTGGCCCCGGCTGTAGTGGGAAATTGCTCGATGCAGGGCGTGAAGGCCGAGGAAGTTCACGCCAGGGAAATGGAGCATTACGTCGACCAGGAGGAAGACGACGAGGAGAAGGCGGACCCGGAATCCTGGACACTATCCGAAGCCGAGACCCGGGAGCTCGAAGACATCAAGAAGGTGTTTCTCACCTTCGAGAAGGACGGCTTGGGTACCACAGGACTGGAGAAGCACACCATCGAGCTAGTGGCAGGCGCGAAGGTGTTTAAAGACCGGCCCTATCCGATGTCTCCGGCGAAGCAGAAGGTGGTCGAGGACGAGGTCGACAAAATGCTAGCTCTGGGAGTCATCGAGGAGAGTAAGAGTCCTTGGAGTAACCGGACGACAGTCGTGTCGAAGCCTGGAAAGGATAGATTTTGCCTAGACGCCAGGAAACTGAACGACGTGACCGTCAAGGACGCTTACCCCTTGCCTAGTATCGATGGAATCCTGTCCAGAATCGATCAAACCCACTTCATCTCCAGTGTGGATTTGAAGTTCGCGTTCTGGCAGATCGAACTGGACGAGAAAAGCAAGGAGTTGACGGCGTTCACGGTGCCTGGTCGGCCCCTCTATCAATTCAGGGTGATGCCGTTCGGTCTCTGCAATGCGGCACCGAGGTTGGTGAGACTCATGGACAGAGTAATCCCAGCCGAAATCCGATCCAATGTGTTCGTGTACCTGGACGATCTGCTCATACTGGCTCCGGACATAAAGACGCACTTCCGGTACCTACGACGGGTCGCTGAATGCCTAAAAGAAGCAGGATTAACCATCGGCCTCAACAAATCAAAATTCTGCTTCAAGTCTTTGACGTACTTAGGTTTTGTCGTAGGTGGAGGTCGTCTGAGCATGGATCCCGGTCGAGTGGCAGCAATCAGGAGGATGCCGGAGCCGAGGTCGATGAAGGAGGTGCGCGCGTTCCTGGGTACCGCTGGCTGGTATCGACGTTTCGTCAGGAACTTCGCGACATTGGCAGCGCCGCTAACCGAATCCCTCAAGAAGACTGGGAACAAGTTTTCTTTGAGTCCGGAAGCGCAGCAGGCTGTAGAAGCGTTGAAGGTGGCGCTAACCACGGCACCAGTCCTGGTGCACGCGGACTTCCAACGACACTTCTACATCCAGTGTGACGCATCGCACGTCGGAGTTGGGGCCGTTCTTTTCCAAAAGAGCGAGGAGAACCAAGAGCAGCAAATTGCCTTCTTCTCGGCGAAGATGAACAGGCACCAGGTGAATTACACCGTCACCGAGAAAGAGTGTCTAGCTGCTCTCCTGGCGATCCGCAAATTCCGGCCCTATGTGGAAGGCATGCCGTTTACCTGCATCACAGATCACGCCAGCCTAAAATGGTTGATGTCCATGAAGGATCTGTCGGGACGCCTGGCCAGGTGGTCTCTGCAGCTCCAGGGCTTCAACTTTAACATTGAACACCGGAAAGGCAGCGAGAACGTGGTGGCAGACACACTTTCGCGATGCGTGGACGAGATCGCAGTGGACCCGACCAAGTTGCTGGGTTTTGAGACCACCGAGTTCGCTGGAGATGAGTATAAGGAGTTAGTCCGAGAGATTCTTGAAAACAAGGACAACTTACCGGATCTTAGGATTGAGGACGGACTCATCTTCAAGCGAACCTCCCTAGCAACTGTGGATGACGAGGTGGACGGATCGGCATGGAAGCTCTGGATACCGCAGAGTCTGACCCACAGCCTGGTTGAGCGAGCCCACTCAGACCCAAAGGCTGCTCACGGCGGAATGGGGAAGACCCTGGAGATCCTTCGGCGGCAGTTCTACTGGCCTGGGATGGTACTGCAGGTGCGGGAATTCGTCCGAAGATGCCAGGTCTGCAAGGAGTCGAAGGCACCGAATCACCGCATGATGGTCGGGATCGGCGAGCGAGTGCAGACAGAGCGGCCATTCCAGAAATTGTACATCGACTTCCTGGGCAAGTACCCGAGGTCGAGGAAAGGACACGCCTGGGTCTTTATCGTGGTGGATCATTTCTCGAAGTACACGTTCCTGAAGGCCATGAGGGAAGCGACCGCCTCGAACGTTGTGGATTTCCTCATTAATGAGGTCTTCTACAAGTTCGGGGTACCAGAAATCGTACACTCGGACAACGGACGACAGTTTACGTCGAGGATTTTCGAGGAGTCCATGGAGAGCTTCGGGATCCGACACGTGAAGACTCCGATATACTCTCCACAGAGCAACGCAGCGGAACGGGTGAACCGGAGCGTACTGGCGGCTATCCGAGGGTTCTTGGAGAACGACCATCGGGATTGGGATGCCTATCTTCCCGAGATCGAGGTGGCCATCCGGAACGCAGTCCATTCGGCTACGGGCGAAGCGCCGTTTTTCACCCTCTTCGGACACCACATGTTCCTGCATGGGTCCAGCTACCGACTGGCCAGGAAGCTGCAGTCGCTGTGTGACCACGAGATGGCAGGCATGCCAACTGCCGACAAGCTCCGAGTGGTACAGGAGAAGGTGCGAAAGTGTCTGGAATCCGCATACGATCGCAGTCGTCGACGTTACGACCAGAGGGCCAGAGTGTTTACAGCAAGGCCGGGTCAGGAGGTATATCGCCGAAACTTCGTCCTCAGCGACTTCGGAAAGCAGTTCAATGCCAAGTTCGCCAAGAAGTTCCTGAAGGCCAGGGTGGTGAAGGCAATAGGCGGAAACGCGTACGAACTGGAGGACCTGGACGGCAGGAGTTTGGGCGTGTACCACGCCAAGGATATCCGCGTATGATCTGGAAGAGGGAGCAGAAGGTATACATGGGCAAGACCAAACAAAAAAAAAAGGTATATGTACTTCCCGTAGGACGTGGGCCCCGCGTTGGGCACCGTTCGGAACTGCGCTGAAAATGCCATCTAAATGCTCCCAATGATCTTGGTCGAGCCGGCTCCTAGTAGCACCTCTCCAAATCCTTGGGTGGTGTTGCATTTCGGAGTTCAGATGGGCAAGAGGCTATCGATCTATCGATAGCGAGAGGCAGGATCGGTGGGCCCAGGGGGGGATGAGGAGGCTGAGCGAACCGGGAATTTTAAATGCGGCTTAAGAGAAAGGTTTCTCGCCCTTTCTCTCGGAAGGGCAAGAAGGAAAGGAAAAAGTAACGGCGTGGAGCTTTGGGAACACGGAAAAGGAACGGAGCCAATAAAGGGAGGTGCCGGACAAAAAAACGTGGAGTCTGAAAATTGCCAAGAAACGTGCGCGAGGTTTTTGGGAAAGATCCGACCCGAACGACTGCCTAAGAGTGCGCGCTTGGACAATCAGTGCCACCGCCTCCACGTCGCCCAGTGCCTCCGCCAGAGCCCAGAGCCGCGTACCGTTCCGCGAATACCGCCTCCACGTCGCGCAGTGCCGCCGCCAGAGCCCAGAGCCGCGTAGCATCGCGAGTGCCACCGACTCGGCATCGCCCGTGCCGCCAGTGCCCCGCCGGAACCATCAGGAGGGCACGCGATCCCACGGAGAGCCCAGGCAGTACCGCCGCCGCTTTAGCACCGCCGTGCCGCCACTTCCGCGCCGCCGCCTCAGCACCGCCCGTGTCGCCACTTCAACGCCACCGACTTAGCACCGCTCGTGCCGCCCCTTCAGCGCCGTCCGAGCCGTAGAGCCGAAGCCGGAGTCGCCGCCGCAGAAGGACAGCGCACCGCACGCTCCGACGTCGAAGCCGCCAAGGGCTAATCCGGTGAGTCCGTTCCGGGTGGAGGGCCACAAGGAAATAAAAGAAATTTAAATTAGCTTAGATAGGATATTTTTTGTATTTTGTATTTTTCGTATTTTATGTATTGTAAGAGGTATTGTAAAAGTTTCTTTGTTCTCCGCTTGGCCGTATCCCGGGTCCGGGATTGGTGCAACACGAGTGCTGTGACCAAAGAGGGGAACGGGGAAGAAGGCCGGTTCTTGTTTTCTTTTGAATATAATTAATTTTTGTCGTGAATACCTACATTTCTCTTGGAGCTCCAGCAGGGATTAGGGACCCCAAAGAGGGATTAAATATTTTGTGGCCGTTTGAGGCCAAACGTTTAAGGCGCTTCTCCTCCGCTGGTTGTTAAGCCCCCCAACTGAGGCAGCCTTGGCGCAAGCGCATCCCTGGCTAAGGCCACGCTCTAGCCGGGAGTGAAGAAATACCACCGAGAGAAAAGAAAAGAAATTGTGTGATGAATAATAATATGTAATAAATAATTAATGTAAATATGGAATAAAGTCCTTTACCTGGGGGAGATGGGTCGGTCGCCAGACCGCCTGGAATAGGCTCCGGTCCGCCGGAGATGGGTGATGCCCCTAGATACCCAGGAGGCATCACAGGATGGGTGGGTGCGTCGTGGCAATGACACCAATGCCACCAATTTGGCCCAGCAGTGTCGTCAGTTGATATTTGTTGTTAGTTTATTTACGTTTTGGTTTAGAGATGGTAGTTTTATTAGTAATGAGTGTTAGTGAGACGTCCGAATGGTCCGGTATTTTATTGTGCGGACTGCGGGCATTGGGTCGAACCCAGCCCTGGGCCTCCTGAGCTAGCCCGGCGTTGCCCAAAAAAAGCAGTTCCGTAACAAATATGTATTAATAATCATATAACTGTACTAAGATGATGGTTAACAAGACAGTTAAGAATCAAGCTTCATAATGACTACATCGCTGACAATTGCTTTAACAGGAAACACTTCTGTTATTAGTAAAACATTTTTCCCACAAATTGAATTAAAACGAAATTATGAATGTGCTCTCATTGATTTTTATACATTTAATTCAATACCGAATGTGGATATGAGGAACAATCTATTCCATATTGGGAATAAAGTCATAGAAATACCTGTGGGTTCATATGAGTTTGATGACATCACTAAATATATTTTTAATAAGCTTAAGGAGTATCAACTTCATGACAGCATCAAAATTGAATGTAATAGTAATACATTTCAAGTTCAAGTTGTCACTAAAAATGAAACAGTATATTTTAACCATGAACGATCAATTGGACAACTATTCGGATTTAATAAACGAAAATTAAGACCACATGATAATGAAATTTACAGCTCGGATAATCCTATAAATATTTTAAAAATTAATTCTATTAGATTGGAATGCAATATTATTAGTGGATCATATGTTGGGAATAGACCAAATCATGTGCTTCATGAATTTGGAATCAATGTGCCCCCTGGTTATAAAATGAACATTACACCACGGAATTTAATTTATTTACCTGTGAACTGCAGAGAAATAAGCACACTAGAAGTACGAATAACTGATCAGAACGGAGATTTAGTTGATTTGCGTGGAGAAACTGTTTCCATTCGTCTACACCTACGACCAACAGAATGATAATATACAATAAAAAGCAAGTCCTTCGCCCCGTTATCGACATTAATAAATCAAGAGCTGAAGTGGAAACATCACCATCTCAAGGAGCTTCAAACCAACGACCTGCACTATCATTAAAAAATAAATTGATTTTAAAATCACTTGGCTTTAATATTAAGTAAAGTTTTTAAATTACTAATCAAATGAATGAAATTTTCCATGTTCAAGAAAAGCCTATCAATGATGACAGCATCATTAAAAAGGAATTTCATACATATCATCCATATCAACAAAACTTTAAAACAAATGAAGAAGTTCGCATCACAATACAAAACCAAGATTTATATGTCCTTCTAAGTGAAAGTTTTCTCCACTTTGAAGGCACTCTTACCAGAATTATTGATAAAAATACAGGAGCAACTACTACAAACGGAGTTGATGGACTGCTTAAAAATAATTCCATGGCATATTTTTTGGACGAAATAAGATATGAGTTGAATGGATGTGAGCTGGATAGGACCAGGTTCACTGGTATTACATCAACTCTCAACTTTCTTTCAATCGGACAACAGGAGGGTCATTTATATCGCAATGCAGGATGGAATGGAGGAGATGATGTCAAGTCTGGTGGTCATTTCACCTTTTCAGTACCACTTAAAATGTTAATGGGATTCGCTGAAGACTATAAGAAAGTTGTATTAAATTGTAAACATGATCTCATTCTCCTACTAGCTAAAAATACAGATGATATGTTTATTAAAACAGTTGATGGTAAAACACATAATATTGCAATACATAGTATCAGTTGGAAAGTGCCTCATATTGTTCCAAGCGATAGTGCAAAAATTAAAATGTTCAATGTAGTTAAAAGTGGTAGTCGTCTCCCCCTCTCATTCCGTAGTTGGGATTGTTATATAAACCCAACATTAGTACAGGGAACACATCATGTATGGAATGTCAAGCTGGCTGCAAATAGAGAAAGACCTCGGTTTGCTATCATTGCTTTTACCTTAGATGGTCAACTAATTTCAAACAATTTGAGAAATGCGAAGGTATATCTAAATTCAGATGTTTATCCCTATGAGGATTTAAATATTAAATACAATGAAAATCGTTTCGCTGTCTTGTATGATATGTATGCAAGATTTCAAGAGAGCTACTACAATAGAGAGCCCCATCCACTTCTATCACCGATGGAATTTAATAGTAAGGCACCTATTGTTGTTATTGATCTCTCCTATCAGAATGAGTCAGTCAAATCTGGACCGATTGATGTTAAAATTTCGACTGAACTAACTGCTCCTAGTGAGATGAATACAAAGGTATATTGCCTTCTCATTCATGATCGTCTAGTTGAATACACTCCATTGACTGGATTAGTGCAACGTATTGTCTAAGACATTGAAAAACATTTCATCATTCAATTTTTGGAATTCGTTTCAAGCAGACGTCCAAGGAATAAAAGTCATCAAACAACAAGTCTAATAAAATTTTTTAATAATATTACAAAATGTTTGCACACAATGGAATAAATAATACATCGAATATTGAAATCATTGTATTAAAAATAAACAATTTTTTGAAAATGTTTAAACAAAAAATTTTCCCTGAACATGTAAAATATCTTGAAGAGTCATTAAGTTATATCTGTAAAAGGATATCTGACACTCCAATGATTAGCAATGTACATGGAGAACATTTCTCATCTTGTTTTTGGGCTCAAAATGATGTAAGCCATGGAGTTGATACCTGTGCATGTCATTTTTATACTGTACGCTCATTCAAATGCTTAAAAATAATAAAAATGTATATTAATTTAGAACATCGCTTTTAATCATTGTACTTGAATAAATAAATAAATATTTTAAAAGAAAATATAAAAACTATATTTTTATTTGGGAGTTGGGAATTCTTTTCAGATTTTTTCTTTCAGCACATGAATTTATTTTTCGTTGTTAATGGATATAGAGGATGTGTCAACTCATCCCTTAATTAAAGGAAAAATGTTTGTCTCTTAATTGATTTTTAAATGGATGGGGTATGGTGCCTGTCTTGATTGACTTTCCCTTTTCTTCGTTGGAAAATGACTTTTGAGAATGGGTTGTTAATTTTCCCATTTTTTCATCCATTCCAAACGACTTTTGAGAACGTGGTTAATATACCTTCCGCGATCCCATCTTTTAACCCAAGCTAACTAACTTCTCCTCCCTTTTTTAAATTGAAGAATCGTTGATGAACAAGTTTTTTCATGTCAATACAAGTGTTCTTTATTATCTATATATATAAAAATGAATTGCTGTTCGTTAGTCTCACTAAAACTCGAGAATGGCTGAACGGATTTATCTTATCTTGGTCTTGAATTATTCGTGGAGGTCTAGGGAAGGTTTAAAAGGTGAGAAAAATTCGATTAATTGCCGGGAAAATCCTCAAAACAGTATTTTTCTATTTCCCATACAAACGTTTTCTAAATAAAATGGAGAGTCAATTTGTAATTTATTACCGCTGTATAAAGTTCAAATTCGCATGCGCGTTGGAGGATCTAATATCGCGTTCGGAAACTCAAAAAAAGTGAAAGTGAATCGCGAACGCGACAAAATTGCATAGTCTCACAGCTTCATATAGCTTCGAGAAAATTAATTTTAGCTAACTTCAGTTGTTAATCTGTCAGATTATTTTTTTAATAAGACTATATAGAAATCGAAAGATAAATCTTAAGTTTTGTCACAAACGTTAAATTATAAATCTTAAGTTAAATTTCTGAACGCAATCATAATATTTGACATTAGATTTGACAACCAACTAATATGTCAATCCATCCTGTCTGTCGCTTTTCAGTCAGAGCACGGAAAAAAGTATTACGATATTATATTGTGTTACGAGTTACGATATCTATGAATGCATCCTTCTATCTTTATGGCTACGTGCGCGAGAACTTTCTTTACTTTGGTGATCCTTTGTGATAGTGACATTCCAAGTAATGTGCTCTTTTTTGTGATAGTGACACTTTACTGCTAAATAAGCGGGAAATTTTCTCAATTACAATTTACGATGCCGAGGAGAAGACGACCTAACGTAGGTCGTCGTAGTCAATCAAATGTGCGAAGAGCTACCTCACGTGCTAACCGCACTGATGACCAGAGACAGAGAGATCAAGAAAATAGTCGTATTGCTATGTCAGAATTGCGTTCTTTAGTGAGTGACAATGTAGGAGATAGGCTTAGAATGCAACGAGTTCGTGCACATCAAACACAACAACAGCAAGCTAGACATAATGAAATTGAGCGAATCCGCAGACGCAGTGCTCCTGTGATTCTTGAACGAGCTGCATTCCACTATGATCCGGCAATTGATTATTGTGCCGACAAATCAGTAACAATTGGGGAAATGAAAACAATTTGTAAATATTGTAAGGCGTTAAAATACACTGGTGAATCTACTGGATTATGTTGTGCTGAAGGCAAAGTAAAATTGCCACAATTGGTCCCACCACCAGATCCTTTACGCTCTTTAGTTTCTGGGATTGGAAATGATTCTAAGCACTTTTTGACCAAAATTCAGAAATATAACAACTGTTTCCAGATGACATCATTTGGTGCTACACATATTATACAAGACAATTTCATGCCCACTTTCAAGGTATTATATAAGAATATTTTTTTATATTATTCAAGTTTGTACTAAAATAAATATATATCGGAAATAATTAATGGACAAATTTTTAAAAATTACAGATACAAGGACAAATTTATCACTTACTGGGAACTCTGTTACCACTACCTGATGCAGATCATCAATTTTTACAAATTTATTTTATGGGCAATTCAGATGCGGAAATTAATAATCGTTGTGCTCACAATCCAACAGTGAAGAGAACCATTGTCCAACAATTACAAATGTTTCTTCATCAGAATAACAATTTAGTAAACATGTTCAAAATAGCATTGGATCGGATGCCATCTGATAGCCATAACATTATTATTCGAGCTGACAAAACACCTGCCGGTGAACACACAAGGAGGTTCAATTCACCTACCATTGATGAAGTGGCTGTTGTCATTGTGGGAGAAAATTTACAATCTAGAGATATTGTGCTTCATCGTCGGAATAGTGATTTAAAACGTGTATCTGAAACACACAGGAGTTATGATGCACTACAATATCCTTTGATCTTCTGGCAGGGGGAAGATGGATACCATTTTAATATCAAAATGGTAAATCAAGTAACAGGTAAATGAATTGAACAAGATTAAATAATATTTTTAAATTCAATTCATCGAAGTAACAATTTAAACATTTATCATTTTTGATTGCAGGTGCTGAAACCAACAAAAAAGTTAGTGCTATGAATTTCTATTCATACAGACTCATGATCCGTCAAGGTGAAGTAAATCATATTTTGATGTGTCAACGACTTTTTCATCAGTTTGCAGTTGATATGTATGTCAAAATTGAGACTGAACGATTGACATACATCCGTTTGAACCAACGACGGCTACGGTCAGAGGAATACATTCATCTCTGCGATGCTATAAATGCTGATGGCAATGTGAATAATGTAGGAAGAATGACAATTTTGCCAGCTACTTATATAGGAAGCCCACGCCACATGCATGAATATGCTCAGGATGCTATGTCATATGTTAGGCATTATGGCCGCCCAGACTTATTTGTTACATTCACATGTAACCCAAAATGGTCCGAAATCAAGAAGGAAATACTACATAGCCAAACACCAGTTGATAGACATGACATAACCGCCAGAGTTTTTAAACAAAAATTAAAATCTCTCATGAATTTTTTAATAAAGCATTGTGTGTATGGCCGAGTCCGTTGTTGGATGTACTCTGTAGAATGGCAAAAGCGTGGATTGCCACATGCGCACATTTTAGTCTGGTTAGTGGACAAAATAAGGCCAGATGAGATTGATTCCATAATTTCAGCTGAAATTCCAGATGAAATAGTTGACCCAAAATTGCATGCAGTAGTTACCAAACACATGATACATGGACCTTGCGGACATTTCAACTACAATTCACAATGTATGGTCGACGGTAGGTGTTCCAAGCGATACCCAAGAGACCTGCTTGCTGAAACCATAACGGGAAATGATGGATACCCATTGTCTCGTCGGCGATCAGTTGCGGACAGTGGGCGATCGGTAGTTGTGAAGGTAAGAGGACAAAATGTTGATGTAGACAATCGTTGGATTGTGCCATACTCGCCAATATTGTCCAAAGCTTTTGAGACTCACATCAATGTGGAATATTGTAATTCTGTGAAGTCGATAAAGTACATATGTAAATATGTTAATAAAGGTAGTGATATGGCTGTCTTCGGTGTAACCAATGCAAATGATGAAATATCACAGTACCAGATGGGTCGCTATGTAAGTAGCAATGAAGCTATTTGGCGAATCTTTTCATTTGCGATCCATGAAAGACACCCTACAGTAGTCCATTTGGCAGTCCATTTAGAAAATGGTCAACGAGTTTATTTTAATGCATCTAACGCGGCAGACAGGGCGGCACATCCACCGTCGACAACATTAAAAAGTTTCTTCACATTCTGTCAAACTGATGATTTTGCTCGCACTTTGCTGTATGCTGACATGCCACGCTATTACACATGGAACGCATCATCGAAATCGTTTCAGCGTCGAAAACAAGGAACACCAGTTGAAGGACATCCAAATGTATTTGCTTCAGATGCTCTGGGTCGCATCTACACAGTACATCCAAATAACGATGAATGTTATTATTTGCGGTTGTTGTTGGTGAATGTTCGTGGTCCGACATCGTTTCAACAACTGAGAACAGTTAATGGACAGCTGTGTGCGACTTACCGTGAGGCATGTCAACTATTACATTTACTTGAGAATGATTCGCACTGGGATGATACGCTCAAGGATTCCGTAATATCTTCATCGCCGCATCAAATTCGTACATTGTTTGCGGTTATCATATCGACATGTTTCCCCTCGAATCCAAAAGATTTGTGGGTTAAGTATAGAGATGACATGTCTGAGGATGTTTTGCATCGTGTGCGCCGTCAAACTTTGAATCATACACTACAAATGACTGAAGAAATTTACAATGACACATTGATCATGATAGAAGATATGTGTTTATTGATGGCAAATAAAGTATTGTCGTGTTTGGGAATGACAGCACCCAATCGTCATATGCACGATGCATTAAACCACGAGTTGCAAAGAGAACATCAGTACGACATTGAAGCATTGGCCGAAACAGTTCGTACAAATGTTCCACAATTAAATCAACAACAAAGAATTGCGTACGACACTTTGATAGAAGCTGTGAACAGTGGATCTGGTGGAATTTATTTCCTTGATGCTCCCGGAGGAACCGGAAAAAGATCCTACAGGTATGCAAATTGATTGTTTGGGATGAATGCACAATGGCCCATAAGAGGTCACTGGAGGCACTGGACAGAACGTTGAAAGATCTTCGTGACAACCAAAATATTTTTGGTGGGGCCATGATTCTGTTGTCAGGTGATTTTCGTCAGACTCTTCCAGTTATTCCCCAATCAACTGTTGCTGATGAACTAAATGCATGCCTAAAATCATCAAATTTGTGGCAGTACGTAAAGACACTCCACTTAACAACTAACATGCGAGTATTTTTGCAACAAGATGAAACTGCAAATGTGTTTGCGAAGCAGTTGTTAGACATTGGAAATAATAAAGTTGCAGTGGACACCTCGACCGGATTCATCACATTACCTACAGATTTCTGTCACATCACAGACTCAAAAGTGGAGCTTATTAAGCGAGTTTTCCCAGATATAGCGCAAAAGTTCAATAACCATAATTGGCTGGGTGAACGAGCAATATTAGCAGCGAAAAATAACCCTTTCGACCCCAACTTTTTCCCTGTCGAAAAAAAAATTTTTTTTTTGTTGTATTCTGTTTGTATTGGGCCAAGCAGTATTTGAGTAAAGTTTGAACTCCCCACCCCCACTAGTTTGGGCGCTACCGGATGTTGCTTGTGGGCAACGTTGGGCCATAGTGTATATTAAAGAATACATTTTTAGTTGATGGTTATTTTTGTTTATTTTCAATTTTTAAGTATGGTAAGATATAAAACAGTTTTTATTGTTGTTACAGCATAGGTGTACTTTACATTTAATACATTTTGACATTTGGGTTCCTGTCTTACACAGTCTGCAACGCCCTTTTTCAGTAAATACCACCCAATGTTCCATGCAATCGTAACGCATAGAATTTGTAGGATTTGGCTGAAACTTGTATTTTTTGGATTGATTGGAAGACACACTGCTAGTTGGAGAACCCAAAGATATTATTGAGTTTTCTCTTTGCATATTTGATGGCCGACCCCTCTTTTTTTCAAATGAAGTAGAGTAAGTACATTGTAGCAGCTCATGAGCAACTTCCATTTGAAATTTGATGAGCGGTATATACTTTTGATTTGGGTTTAGAAAATGAAAATTTTTTCTATACAGCAGCCATGCATTTGTCATTGATGTTCCCAAGCACCAATAAAAAATTCTAATGTACCACTTTCTTGAACGGTGGTTTATTTTGTATAGCTCCATTAGCATGTCCGCTAAGTCTACTCCTCCCATACCCTTGTTATAAGAGCCTACGATAGCAGGCCTTACAACATCAATGTAAACTTTTTCTTTAGGACTCCATCGTTTGCACATTCCAACTGGCTGATGGTCTTCATACGAAGATAGTAGTTGAACCGACTTATTATCAAACCATTTGACGCATATCAGATTATTGTTTACTTCATATTTTGTATCAAATGATCCTCTTCCACGTTTTTTCAATTCTGCATCTGAAAGAAGTCTACAGCTGCTTATGCATCCGATATAGCAGAAAGCTTGTATTCTTTTGACCAAGCCATTTTAAATTGAGGTACTTTTATGACACCCAAGTACAATAAAATTCCGATATACCTTTTTATTTGATCTCCAGTACATTGCAGCTCTATGCCGTGCTCTTGCAACCCATACAAATTAGTTTGATTTGTAATTAAATCAATAATATTATTGTCAAAAAAGCTGCAGAAATACTCCACAGGGGTCTTCACTTCATCGATTTGGCGATTACTATCTTCTTCCCAAATACACCCTGGAGCTTGAAATGGCCTATTTCTCCACTTAAGTGTTTTGGGATCAACTTTTTCAAAGCAATTATCAGCCACAACACTATTTTCTTGAATGCTTTTTTCATCAATCAAATTTTCAATATGCTCAAATTCTATTGATTCTCCCCTTTCCAATATACTTTTTAAATTATTCTCCAACATTCCAGAGATGTCTTCCATTTCATCACCACTTTCTTCGTCACTGGAGACATCCCAATCGAAGTTGACAATTCTCTCAATATCATCATTTGATAAACCTTTTTCTTTTGGTCTCATATTTTGGTGGTGCAATGGCCCAAGGTTGCTCACAAGCAACTTTATTACTTTGAAAATTCCTCAGCTGTTTTTTAATAGAAATCAATTAGATTGAACTACAACATGCATTAAAGAATTCATTTATTAACAAATTTCACTCACATTCTTCAACTTTTAATGCGTAATTTAAAAGTAAATCACTTTTATTTCAATATACCTCACAATACAACAAACACTTTTTACGCGAGGCACGTCCAGCACATTCCAAATAATTTCGTCAAATGATGCGCAAACTAGAATTTTTTTGCTTACATTATAAGTATACACATCAAAGCACCGTTATCTCGAAGAATAAGCAGACAAAAACAAAAGCACCGACTACCGATAGCCGTTAAACTTTTGAAATTGCTCACAGGCAACTTCGGGGTCGAATGGGATAAAGATGTCGAGGATCTAAATGCGACCATTCAGAATTTTCTTCCAGGACAGTTGGTTTCCTTCAAATCAGTCGACACCGTAAAGAACCAGGATGACGTAGTCAACTATCCCACTGAGTTTTTAAATTCACTGGAATTGCCTGGATTACCACCTCACAATTTGCAGTTAAAAGTGGGATCAGTTGTCATCATGCTGCGTAACATTAATCAACCTCGACTATGCAATGGAACAAGACTGGCTGTGAAAAGACTGATGAATAACGTCATTGAGGCGACAATCATAAAAGGAAAATACAAAGGAGAGGATGTCTTGATCCCGCGGATACCGATGATTCCAACGGACTTACCATTCGATTTTAAACGGTTACAATTTCCAGTGCGTCTGGCCTTTGCGATGACCATAAATAAATCGCAAGGACAGTCGTTAGAAGTTTGTGGAATCAACTTGGAGTTTTCCTGTTTCGCGCATGGACAATTATACGTCGCGTGTTCGCGCGTCGGAAAACCGTCTTCTTTGTTTATTTACGCACCACAAAACAAAACAAAAAATATAGTTTATGAGAAAGCTTTAAATTAATTAACAGACTGTATTTTAACAGTGTGTGTCTTCGATGAGGCAGTACGAAGTCTGCCGGGTCAGCTAGTCTATATATATAAAAATGAATTGCTGTTCGTTAGTCTCGCTAAAACTCGAGAATGGCTGAACGGATTTGTCTTATCTTGGTCTTGAATTATTCGTGGAGGTCTAGGGAAGGTTTAAAAGGTGAGAAAAATTCGATTAATTGCCGGGAAAATCCTCAAAACAGTATTTTTCTATTTCCCATACAAACGTTTTCTAAATAAAATGGAGAGTCAATTTGTAATTTATTACCGCTGTATAAAGTTCAAATTCGCATGCGCGTTGGAGGATCTAATATCGCGTTCGGAAACTCAAAAAAAGTGAAAGTGAATCGCGAACGCGACAAAATTGCATAGTCTCACAGCTTCATATAGCTTCGAGAAAATTAATTTTAGCTAACTTCAGTTGTTAATCTGTCAGATTATTTTTTTAATAAGACTATATAGAAATCGAAAGATAAATCTTAAGTTTTGTCACAAACGTTAAATTATAAATCTTAAGTTAAATTTCTGAACGCAATCATAATATTTGACATTAGATTTGACAACCAACTAATATGTCAATCCATCCTGTCTGTCGCTTTTCAGTCAGAGCACGGAAAAAAGTATTACGATATTATATTGTGTTACGAGTTACGATATCTATGAATGCATCCTTCTATCTTTGTGGCTACGTGCGCGAGAACTTTCTTTACTTTGGTGATCCTTTGTGATAGTGACATTCCAAGTAATGTGCTCTTTTTTGTGATAGTGACACTTTACTGCTAAATAAGCGGGAAATTTTCTCAATTACAATTTACGATGCCGAGGAGAAGACGACCTAACGTAGGTCGTCGTAGTCAATCAAATGTGCGAAGAGCTACCTCACGTGCTAACCGCACTGATGACCAGAGACAGAGAGATCAAGAAAATAGTCGTATTGCTATGTCAGAATTGCGTTCTTTAGTGAGTGACAATGTAGGAGATAGGCTTAGAATGCAACGAGTTCGTGCACATCAAACACAACAACAGCAAGCTAGACATAATGAAATTGAGCGAATCCGCAGACGCAGTGCTCCTGTGATTCTTGAACGAGCTGCATTCCACTATGATCCGGCAATTGATTATTGTGCCGACAAATCAGTAACAATTGGGGAAATGAAAACAATTTGTAAATATTGTAAGGCGTTAAAATACACTGGTGAATCTACTGGATTATGTTGTGCTGAAGGCAAAGTAAAATTGCCACAATTGGTCCCACCACCAGATCCTTTACGCTCTTTAGTTTCTGGGATTGGAAATGATTCTAAGCACTTTTTGACCAAAATTCAGAAATATAACAACTGTTTCCAGATGACATCATTTGGTGCTACACATATTATACAAGACAATTTCATGCCCACTTTCAAGGTATTATATAAGAATATTTTTTTATATTATTCAAGTTTGTACTAAAATAAATATATATCGGAAATAATTAATGGACAAATTTTTAAAAATTACAGATACAAGGACAAATTTATCACTTACTGGGAACTCTGTTACCACTACCTGATGCAGATCATCAATTTTTACAAATTTATTTTATGGGCAATTCAGATGCGGAAATTAATAATCGTTGTGCTCACAATCCAACAGTGAAGAGAACCATTGTCCAACAATTACAAATGTTTCTTCATCAGAATAACAATTTAGTAAACATGTTCAAAATAGCATTGGATCGGATGCCATCTGATAGCCATAACATTATTATTCGAGCTGACAAAACACCTGCCGGTGAACACACAAGGAGGTTCAATTCACCTACCATTGATGAAGTGGCTGTTGTCATTGTGGGAGAAAATTTACAATCTAGAGATATTGTGCTTCATCGTCGGAATAGTGATTTAAAACGTGTATCTGAAACACACAGGAGTTATGATGCACTACAATATCCTTTGATCTTCTGGCAGGGGGAAGATGGATACCATTTTAATATCAAAATGGTAAATCAAGTAACAGGTAAATGAATTGAACAAGATTAAATAATATTTTTAAATTCAATTCATCGAAGTAACAATTTAAACATTTATCATTTTTGATTGCAGGTGCTGAAACCAACAAAAAAGTTAGTGCTATGAATTTCTATTCATACAGACTCATGATCCGTCAAGGTGAAGTAAATCATATTTTGATGTGTCAACGACTTTTTCATCAGTTTGCAGTTGATATGTATGTCAAAATTGAGACTGAACGATTGACATACATCCGTTTGAACCAACGACGGCTACGGTCAGAGGAATACATTCATCTCTGCGATGCTATAAATGCTGATGGCAATGTGAATAATGTAGGAAGAATGACAATTTTGCCAGCTACTTATATAGGAAGCCCACGCCACATGCATGAATATGCTCAGGATGCTATGTCATATGTTAGGCATTATGGCCGCCCAGACTTATTTGTTACATTCATATGTAACCCAAAATGGTCCGAAATCAAGAAGGAAATACTACATAGCCAAAGACCAGTTGATAGACATGACATAACCGCCAGAGTTTTTAAACAAAAATTAAAATCTCTCATGAATTTTTTAATAAAGCATTGTGTGTATGGCCGAGTCCGTTGTTGGATGTACTCTGTAGAATGGCAAAAGCGTGGATTGCCACATGCGCACATTTTAGTCTGGTTAGTGGACAAAATAAGGCCAGATGAGATTGATTCCATAATTTCAGCTGAAATTCCAGATGAAATAGTTGACCCAAAATTGCATGCAGTAGTTACCAAACACATGATACATGGACCTTGCGGACATTTCAACTACAATTCACAATGTATGGTCGACGGTAGGTGTTCCAAGCGATACCCAAGAGACCTGCTTGCTGAAACCATAACGGGAAATGATGGATACCCATTGTCTCGTCGGCGATCAGTTGCGGACAGTGGGCGATCGGTAGTTGTGAAGGTAAGAGGACAAAATGTTGATGTAGACAATCGTTGGATTGTGCCATACTCGCCAATATTGTCCAAAGCTTTTGAGACTCACATCAATGTGGAATATTGTAATTCTGTGAAGTCGATAAAGTACATATGTAAATATGTTAATAAAGGTAGTGATATGGCTGTCTTCGGTGTAACCAATGCAAATGATGAAATATCACAGTACCAGATGGGTCGCTATGTAAGTAGCAATGAAGCTATTTGGCGAATCTTTTCATTTGCGATCCATGAAAGACACCCTACAGTAGTCCATTTGGCAGTCCATTTAGAAAATGGTCAACGAGTTTATTTTAATGCATCTAACGCGGCAGACAGGGCGGCACATCCACCGTCGACAACATTAAAAAGTTTCTTCACATTCTGTCAAACTGATGATTTTGCTCGCACTTTGCTGTATGCTGACATGCCACGCTATTACACATGGAACGCATCATCGAAATCGTTTCAGCGTCGAAAACAAGGAACACCAGTTGAAGGACATCCAAATGTATTTGCTTCAGATGCTCTGGGTCGCATCTACACAGTACATCCAAATAACGATGAATGTTATTATTTGCGGTTGTTGTTGGTGAATGTTCGTGGTCCGACATCGTTTCAACAACTGAGAACAGTTAATGGACAGCTGTGTGCGACTTACCGTGAGGCATGTCAACTATTACATTTACTTGAGAATGATTCGCACTGGGATGATACGCTCAAGGATTCCGTAATATCTTCATCGCCGCATCAAATTCGTACATTGTTTGCGGTTATCATATCGACATGTTTCCCCTCGAATCCAAAAGATTTGTGGGTTAAGTATAGAGATGACATGTCTGAGGATGTTTTGCATCGTGTGCGCCGTCAAACTTTGAATCATACACTACAAATGACTGAAGAAATTTACAATGACACATTGATCATGATAGAAGATATGTGTTTATTGATGGCAAATAAAGTATTGTCGTGTTTGGGAATGACAGCACCCAATCGTCATATGCACGATGCATTAAACCACGAGTTGCAAAGAGAACATCAGTACGACATTGAAGCATTGGCCGAAACAGTTCGTACAAATGTTCCACAATTAAATCAACAACAAAGAATTGCGTACGACACTTTGATAGAAGCTGTGAACAGTGGATCTGGTGGAATTTATTTCCTTGATGCTCCCGGAGGAACCGGAAAAAGATCCTACAGGTATGCAAATTGATTGTTTGGGATGAATGCACAATGGCCCATAAGAGGTCACTGGAGGCACTGGACAGAACGTTGAAAGATCTTCGTGACAACCAAAATATTTTTGGTGGGGCCATGATTCTGTTGTCAGGTGATTTTCGTCAGACTCTTCCAGTTATTCCCCAATCAACTGTTGCTGATGAACTAAATGCATGCCTAAAATCATCAAATTTGTGGCAGTACGTAAAGACACTCCACTTAACAACTAACATGCGAGTATTTTTGCAACAAGATGAAACTGCAAATGTGTTTGCGAAGCAGTTGTTAGACATTGGAAATAATAAAGTTGCAGTGGACACCTCGACCGGATTCATCACATTACCTACAGATTTCTGTCACATCACAGACTCAAAAGTGGAGCTTATTAAGCGAGTTTTCCCAGATATAGCGCAAAAGTTCAATAACCATAATTGGCTGGGTGAACGAGCAATATTAGCAGCGAAAAATAACCCTTTCGACCCCAACTTTTTCCCTGTCGAAAAAAAAAATTTTTTTTTTTTGTATTCTGTTTGTATTGGGCCAAGCAGTATTTGAGTAAAGTTTGAACTCCCCACCCCCACTAGTTTGGGCGCTACCGGATGTTGCTTGTGGGCAACGTTGGGCCATAGTGTATATTAAAGAATACATTTTTAGTTGATGGTTATTTTTGTTTATTTTCAATTTTTAAGTATGGTAAGATATAAAACAGTTTTTATTGTTGTTACAGCATAGGTGTACTTTACATTTAATACATTTTGACATTTGGGTTCCTGTCTTACACAGTCTGCAACGCCCTTTTTCAGTAAATACCACCCAATGTTCCATGCAATCGTAACGCATAGAATTTGTAGGATTTGGCTGAAACTTGTATTTTTTGGATTGATTGGAAGACACACTGCTAGTTGGAGAACCCAAAGATATTATTGAGTTTTCTCTTTGCATATTTGATGGCCGACCCCTCTTTTTTTCAAATGAAGTAGAGTAAGTACATTGTAGCAGCTCATGAGCAACTTCCATTTGAAATTTGATGAGCGGTATATACTTTTGATTTGGGTTTAGAAAATGAAAATTTTTTCTATACAGCAGCCATGCATTTGTCATTGATGTTCCCAAGCACCAATAAAAAATTCTAATGTACCACTTTCTTGAACGGTGGTTTATTTTGTATAGCTCCATTAGCATGTCCGCTAAGTCTACTCCTCCCATACCCTTGTTATAAGAGCCTACGATAGCAGGCCTTACAACATCAATGTAAACTTTTTCTTTAGGACTCCATCGTTTGCACATTCCAACTGGCTGATGGTCTTCATACGAAGATAGTAGTTGAACCGACTTATTATCAAACCATTTGACGCATATCAGATTATTGTTTACTTCATATTTTGTATCAAATGATCCTCTTCCACGTTTTTTCAATTCTGCATCTGAAAGAAGTCTACAGCTGCTTATGCATCCGATATAGCAGAAAGCTTGTATTCTTTTGACCAAGCCATTTTAAATTGAGGTACTTTTATGACACCCAAGTACAATAAAATTCCGATATACCTTTTTATTTGATCTCCAGTACATTGCAGCTCTATGCCGTGCTCGTGCAACCCATACAAATTAGTTTGATTTGTAATTAAATCAATAATATTATTGTCAAAAAAGCTGCAGAAATACTCCACAGGGGTCTTCACTTCATCGATTTGGCGATTACCATCTTCTTCCCAAATACACCCTGGAGCTTGAAATGGCCTATTTCTCCACTTAAGTGTTTTGGGATCAACTTTTTCAAAGCAATTATCAGCCACAACACTATTTTCTTGAATGCTTTTTTCATCAATCAAATTTTCAATATGCTCAAATTCTATTGATTCTCCCCTTTCCAATATACTTTTTAAATTATTCTCCAACATTCCAGAGATGTCTTCCATTTCATCACCACTTTCTTCGTCACTGGAGACATCCCAATCGAAGTTGACAATTCTCTCAATATCATCATTTGATAAACCTTTTTCTTTTGGTCTCATATTTTGGTGGTGCAATGGCCCAAGGTTGCTCACAAGCAACTTTATTACTTTGAAAATTCCTCAGCTGTTTTTTAATAGAAATCAATTAGATTGAACTACAACATGCATTAAAGAATTCATTTATTAACAAATTTCACTCACATTCTTCAACTTTTAATGCGTAATTTAAAAGTAAATCACTTTTATTTCAATATACCTCACAATACAACAAACACTTTTTACGCGAGGCACGTCCAGCACATTCCAAATAATTTCGTCAAATGATGCGCAAACTAGAATTTTATTGCTTACATTATAAGTATACACATCAAAGCACCGTTATCTCGAAGAATAAGCAGACAAAAACAAAAGCACCGACTACCGATAGCCGTTAAACTTTTGAAATTGCTCACAGGCAACTTCGGGGTCGAATGGGATAAAGATGTCGAGGATCTAAATGCGACCATTCAGAATTTTCTTCCAGGACAGTTGGTTTCCTTCAAATCAGTCGACACCGTAATGAACCAGGATGACGTAGTCAACTATCCCACTGAGTTTTTAAATTCACTGGAATTGCCTGGATTACCACCTCACAATTTGCAGTTAAAAGTGGGATCAGTTGTCATCATGCTGCGTAACATTAATCAACATCGACTATGCAATGGAACAAGACTGGCTGTGAAAAGACTGATGAATAACGTCATTGAGGCGACAATCATAAAAGGAAAATACAAAGGAGAGGATGTCTTGATCCCGCGGATACCGATGATTCCAACGGACTTACCATTCGATTTTAAACGGTTACAATTTCCAGTGCGTCTGGCCTTTGCGATGACCATAAATAAATCGCAAGGAAAGTCGTTAGAAGTTTGTGGAATCAACTTGGAGTTTTCCTGTTTCGCGCATGGACAATTATACGTCGCGTGTTCGCGCGTCGGAAAACCGTCTTCTTTGTTTATTTACGCACCACAAAACAAAACAAAAAATATAGTTTATGAGAAAGCTTTAAATTAATTAACAGACTGTATTTTAACAGTGTGTGTCTTCGATGCCGGGTCAGCTAGTCTATATATATAAAAATGAATTGCTGTTCGTTAGTCTCGCTAAAACTCGAGAATGGCTGAACGGATTTGTCTTATCTTGGTCTTGAATTATTCGTGGAGGTCTAGGGAAGGTTTAAAAGGTGAGAAAAATTCGATTAATTGCCGGGAAAATCCTCAAAACAGTATTTTTCTATTTCCCATACAAACGTTTTCTAAATAAAATGGAGAGTCAATTTGTAATTTATTACCGCTGTATAAAGTTCAAATTCGCATGCGCGTTGGAGGATCTAATATCGCGTTCGGAAACTCAAAAAAAGTGAAAGTGAATCGCGAACGCGACAAAATTGCATAGTCTCACAGCTTCATATAGCTTCGAGAAAATTAATTTTAGCTAACTTCAGTTGTTAATCTGTCAGATTATTTTTTTAATAAGACTATATAGAAATCGAAAGATAAATCTTAAGTTTTGTCACAAACGTTAAATTATAAATCTTAAGTTAAATTTCTGAACGCAATCATAATATTTGACATTAGATTTGACAACCAACTAATATGTCAATCCATCCTGTCTGTCGCTTTTCAGTCAGAGCACGGAAAAAAGTATTACGATATTATATTGTGTTACGAGTTACGATATCTATGAATGCATCCTTCTATCTTTATGGCTACGTGCGCGAGAACTTTCTTTACTTTGGTGATCCTTTGTGATAGTGACATTCCAAGTAATGTGCTCTTTTTTGTGATAGTGACACTTTACTGCTAAATAAGCGGGAAATTTTCTCAATTACAATTTACGATGCCGAGGAGAAGACGACCTAACGTAGGTCGTCGTAGTCAATCAAATGTGCGAAGAGCTACCTCACGTGCTAACCGCACTGATGACCAGAGACAGAGAGATCAAGAAAATAGTCGTATTGCTATGTCAGAATTGCGTTCTTTAGTGAGTGACAATGTAGGAGATAGGCTTAGAATGCAACGAGTTCGTGCACATCAAACACAACAACAGCAAGCTAGACATAATGAAATTGAGCGAATCCGCAGACGCAGTGCTCCTGTGATTCTTGAACGAGCTGCATTCCACTATGATCCGGCAATTGATTATTGTGCCGACAAATCAGTAACAATTGGGGAAATGAAAACAATTTGTAAATATTGTAAGGCGTTAAAATACACTGGTGAATCTACTGGATTATGTTGTGCTGAAGGCAAAGTAAAATTGCCACAATTGGTCCCACCACCAGATCCTTTACGCTCTTTAGTTTCTGGGATTGGAAATGATTCTAAGCACTTTTTGACCAAAATTCAGAAATATAACAACTGTTTCCAGATGACATCATTTGGTGCTACACATATTATACAAGACAATTTCATGCCCACTTTCAAGGTATTATATAAGAATATTTTTTTATATTATTCAAGTTTGTACTAAAATAAATATATATCGGAAATAATTAATGGACAAATTTTTAAAAATTACAGATACAAGGACAAATTTATCACTTACTGGGAACTCTGTTACCACTACCTGATGCAGATCATCAATTTTTACAAATTTATTTTATGGGCAATTCAGATGCGGAAATTAATAATCGTTGTGCTCACAATCCAACAGTGAAGAGAACCATTGTCCAACAATTACAAATGTTTCTTCATCAGAATAACAATTTAGTAAACATGTTCAAAATAGCATTGGATCGGATGCCATCTGATAGCCATAACATTATTATTCGAGCTGACAAAACACCTGCCGGTGAACACACAAGGAGGTTCAATTCACCTACCATTGATGAAGTGGCTGTTGTCATTGTGGGAGAAAATTTACAATCTAGAGATATTGTGCTTCATCGTCGGAATAGTGATTTAAAACGTGTATCTGAAACACACAGGAGTTATGATGCACTACAATATCCTTTGATCTTCTGGCAGGGGGAAGATGGATACCATTTTAATATCAAAATGGTAAATCAAGTAACAGGTAAATGAATTGAACAAGATTAAATAATATTTTTAAATTCAATTCATCGAAGTAACAATTTAAACATTTATCATTTTTGATTGCAGGTGCTGAAACCAACAAAAAAGTTAGTGCTATGAATTTCTATTCATACAGACTCATGATCCGTCAAGGTGAAGTAAATCATATTTTGATGTGTCAACGACTTTTTCATCAGTTTGCAGTTGATATGTATGTCAAAATTGAGACTGAACGATTGACATACATCCGTTTGAACCAACGACGGCTACGGTCAGAGGAATACATTCATCTCCGCGATGCTATAAATGCTGATGGCAATGTGAATAATGTAGGAAGAATGACAATTTTGCCAGCTACTTATATAGGAAGCCCACGCCACATGCATGAATATGCTCAGGATGCTATGTCATATGTTAGGCATTATGGCCGCCCAGACTTATTTGTTACATTCACATGTAACCCAAAATGGTCCGAAATCAAGAAGGAATTACTACATAGCCAAAGACCAGTTGATAGACATGACATAACCGCCAGAGTTTTTAAACAAAAATTAAAATCTCTCATGAATTTTTTAATAAAGCATTGTGTGTATGGCCGAGTCCGTTGTTGGATGTACTCTGTAGAATGGCAAAAGCGTGGATTGCCACATGCGCACATTTTAGTCTGGTTAGTGGACAAAATAAGGCCAGATGAGATTGATTCCATAATTTCAGCTGAAATTCCAGATGAAATAGTTGACCCAAAATTGCATGCAGTAGTTACCAAACACATGATACATGGACCTTGCGGATATTTCAACTACAATTAACAATGTATGGTCGACGGTAGGTGTTCCAAGCGATACCCAAGAGACCTGCTTGCTGAAACCATAACGGGAAATGATGGATACCCATTGTCTCGTCGGCGATCAGTTGCGGACAGTGGGCGATCGGTAGTTGTGAAGGTAAGAGGACAAAATGTTGATGTAGACAATCGTTGGATTGTGCCATACTCGCCAATATTGTCCAAAGCTTTTGAGACTCACATCAATGTGGAATATTGTAATTCTGTGAAGTCGATAAAGTACATATGTAAATATGTTAATAAAGGTAGTGATATGGCTGTCTTCGGTGTAACCAATGCAAATGATGAAATATCACAGTACCAGATGGGTCGCTATGTAAGTAGCAATGAAGCTATTTGGCGAATCTTTTCATTTGCGATCCATGAAAGACACCCTACAGTAGTCCATTTGGCAGTCCATTTAGAAAATGGTCAACGAGTTTATTTTAATGCATCTAACGCGGCAGACAGGGCGGCACATCCACCGTCGACAACATTAAAAAGTTTCTTCACATTCTGTCAAACTGATGATTTTGCTCGCACTTTGCTGTATGCTGACATGCCACGCTATTACACATGGAACGCATCATCGAAATCGTTTCAGCGTCGAAAACAAGGAACACCAGTTGAAGGACATCCAAATGTATTTGCTTCAGATGCTCTGGGTCGCATCTACACAGTACATCCAAATAACGATGAATGTTATTATTTGCGGTTGTTGTTGGTGAATGTTCGTGGTCCGACATCGTTTCAACAACTGAGAACAGTTAATGGACAGCTGTGTGCGACTTACCGTGAGGCATGTCAACTATTACATTTACTTGAGAATGATTCGCACTGGGATGATACGCTCAAGGATTCCGTAATATCTTCATCGCCGCATCAAATTCGTACATTGTTTGCGGTTATCATATCGACATGTTTCCCCTCGAATCCAAAAGATTTGTGGGTTAAGTATAGAGATGACATGTCTGAGGATGTTTTGCATCGTGTGCGCCGTCAAACTTTGAATCATACACTACAAATGACTGAAGAAATTTACAATGACACATTGATCATGATAGAAGATATGTGTTTATTGATGGCAAATAAAGTATTGTCGTGTTTGGGAATGACAGCACCCAATCGTCATATGCACGATGCATTAAACCACGAGTTGCAAAGAGAACATCAGTACGACATTGAAGCATTGGCCGAAACAGTTCGTACAAATGTTCCACAATTAAATCAACAACAAAGAATTGCGTACGACACTTTGATAGAAGCTGTGAACAGTGGATCTGGTGGAATTTATTTCCTTGATGCTCCCGGAGGAACCGGAAAAAGATCCTACAGGTATGCAAATTGATTGTTTGGGATGAATGCACAATGGCCCATAAGAGGTCACTGGAGGCACTGGACAGAACGTTGAAAGATCTTCGTGACAACCAAAATATTTTTGGTGGGGCCATGATTCTGTTGTCAGGTGATTTTCGTCAGACTCTTCCAGTTATTCCCCAATCAACTGTTGCTGATGAACTAAATGCATGCCTAAAATCATCAAATTTGTGGCAGTACGTAAAGACACTCCACTTAACAACTAACATGCGAGTATTTTTGCAACAAGATGAAACTGCAAATGTGTTTGCGAAGCAGTTGTTAGACATTGGAAATAATAAAGTTGCAGTGGACACCTCGACCGGATTCATCACATTACCTACAGATTTCTGTCACATCACAGACTCAAAAGTGGAGCTTATTCAGCGAGTTTTCCCAGATATAGCGCAAAAGTTCAATAACCATAATTGGCTGGGTGAACGAGCAATATTAGCAGCGAAAAATAACCCTTTCGACCCCAACTTTTTCCCTGTCGAAAAAAAAAATTTTTTTTTTTTGTATTCTGTTTGTATTGGGCCAAGCAGTATTTGAGTAAAGTTTGAACTCCCCACCCCCACTAGTTTGGGCGCTACCGGATGTTGCTTGTGGGCAACGTTGGGCCATAGTGTATATTAAAGAATACATTTTTAGTTGATGGTTATTTTTGTTTATTTTCAATTTTTAAGTATGGTAAGATATAAAACAGTTTTTATTGTTGTTACAGCATAGGTGTACTTTACATTTAATACATTTTGACATTTGGGTTCCTGTCTTACACAGTCTGCAACGCCCTTTTTCAGTAAATACCACCCAATGTTCCATGCAATCGTAACGCATAGAATTTGTAGGATTTGGCTGAAACTTGTATTTTTTGGATTGATTGGAAGACACACTGCTAGTTGGAGAACCCAAAGATATTATTGAGTTTTCTCTTTGCATATTTGATGGCCGACCCCTCTTTTTTTCAAATGAAGTAGAGTAAGTACATTGTAGCAGCTCATGAGCAACTTCCATTTGAAATTTGATGAGCGGTATATACTTTTGATTTGGGTTTAGAAAATGAAAATTTTTTCTATACAGCAGCCATGCATTTGTCATTGATGTTCCCAAGCACCAATAAAAAATTCTAATGTACCACTTTCTTGAACGGTGGTTTATTTTGTATAGCTCCATTAGCATGTCCGCTAAGTCTACTCCTCCCATACCCTTGTTATAAGAGCCTACGATAGCAGGCCTTACAACATCAATGTAAACTTTTTCTTTAGGACTCCATCGTTTGCACATTCCAACTGGCTGATGGTCTTCATACGAAGATAGTAGTTGAACCGACTTATTATCAAACCATTTGACGCATATCAGATTATTGTTTACTTCATATTTTGTATCAAATGATCCTCTTCCACGTTTTTTCAATTCTGCATCTGAAAGAAGTCTACAGCTGCTTATGCATCCGATATAGCAGAAAGCTTGTATTCTTTTGACCAAGCCATTTTAAATTGAGGTACTTTTATGACACCCAAGTACAATAAAATTCCGATATACCTTTTTATTTGATCTCCAGTACATTGCAGCTCTATGCCGTGCTCGTGCAACCCATACAAATTAGTTTGATTTGTAATTAAATCAATAATATTATTGTCAAAAAAGCTGCAGAAATACTCCACAGGGGTCTTCACTTCATCGATTTGGCGATTACCATCTTCTTCCCAAATACACCCTGGAGCTTGAAATGGCCTATTTCTCCACTTAAGTGTTTTGGGATCAACTTTTTCAAAGCAATTATCAGCCACAACACTATTTTCTTGAATGCTTTTTTCATCAATCAAATTTTCAATATGCTCAAATTCTATTGATTCTCCCCTTTCCAATATACTTTTTAAATTATTCTCCAACATTCCAGAGATGTCTTCCATTTCATCACCACTTTCTTCGTCACTGGAGACATCCCAATCGAAGTTGACAATTCTCTCAATATCATCATTTGATAAACCTTTTTCTTTTGGTCTCATATTTTGGTGGTGCAATGGCCCAAGGTTGCTCACAAGCAACTTTATTACTTTGAAAATTCCTCAGCTGTTTTTTAATAGAAATCAATTAGATTGAACTACAACATGCATTAAAGAATTCATTTATTAACAAATTTCACTCACATTCTTCAACTTTTAATGCGTAATTTAAAAGTAAATCACTTTTATTTCAATATACCTCACAATACAACAAACACTTTTTACGCGAGGCACGTCCAGCACATTCCAAATAATTTCGTCAAATGATGCGCAAACTAGAATTTTATTGCTTACATTATAAGTATACACATCAAAGCACCGTTATCTCGAAGAATAAGCAGACAAAAACAAAAGCACCGACTACCGATAGCCGTTAAACTTTTGAAATTGCTCACAGGCAACTTCGGGGTCGAATGGGATAAAGATGTCGAGGATCTAAATGCGACCATTCAGAATTTTCTTCCAGGACAGTTGGTTTCCTTCAAATCAGTCGACACCGTAATGAACCAGGATGACGTAGTCAACTATCCCACTGAGTTTTTAAATTCACTGGAATTGCCTGGATTACCACCTCACAATTTGCAGTTAAAAGTGGGATCAGTTGTCATCATGCTGCGTAACATTAATCAACCTCGACTATGCAATGGAACAAGACTGGCTGTGAAAAGACTGATGAATAACGTCATTGAGGCGACAATCATAAAAGGAAAATACAAAGGAGAGGATGTCTTGATCCCGCGGATACCGATGATTCCAACGGACTTACCATTCGATTTTAAACGGTTACAATTTCCAGTGCGTCTGGCCTTTGCGATGACCATAAATAAATCGCAAGGACAGTCGTTAGAAGTTTGTGGAATCAACTTGGAGTTTCCCTGTTTCGCGCATGGACAATTATACGTCGCGTGTTCGCGCGTCGGAAAACCGTCTTCTTTGTTTATTTACGCACCACAAAACAAAACAAAAAATATAGTTTATGAAAAAGCTTTAAATTAATTAACAGACTGTATTTTAACAGTGTGTGTCTTCGATGAGGCAGTACGAAGTCTGCCGGGTCAGCTAGTCAATATATATAAAAATGAATTGCTGTTCGTTAGTCTCGCTAAAACTCGAGAATGGCTGAACGGATTTGTCTTATCTTGGTCTTGAATTATTCGTGGAGGTCTAGGGAAGGTTTAAAAGGTGAGAAAAATTCGATTAATTGCCGGGAAAATCCTCAAAACAGTATTTTTCTATTTCCCATACAAACGTTTTCCAAATAAAATGGAGAGTCAATTTGTAATTTATTACCGCTGTATAAAGTTCAAATTCGCATGCGCGTTGGAGGATCTAATATCGCGTTCGGAAACTCAAAAAAAGTGAAAGTGAATCGCGAACGCGACAAAATTGCATAGTCTCACAGCTTCATATAGCTTCGAGAAAATTAATTTTAGCTAACTTCAGTTGTTAATCTGTCAGATTATTTTTTTAATAAGACTATATAGAAATCGAAAGATAAATCTTAAGTTTTGTCACAAACGTTAAATTATAAATCTTAAGTTAAATTTCTGAACGCAATCATAATATTTGACATTAGATTTGACAACCAACTAATATGTCAATCCATCCTGTCTGTCGCTTTTCAGTCAGAGCACGGAAAAAAGTATTACGATATTATATTGTGTTACGAGTTACGATATCTATGAATGCATCCTTCTATCTTTGTGGCTACGTGCGCGAGAACTTTCTTTACTTTGGTGATCCTTTGTGATAGTGACATTCCAAGTAATGTGCTCTTTTTTGTGATAGTGACACTTTACTGCTAAATAAGCGGGAAATTTTCTCAATTACAATTTACGATGCCGAGGAGAAGACGACCTAACGTAGGTCGTCGTAGTCAATCAAATGTGCGAAGAGCTACCTCACGTGCTAACCGCACTGATGACCAGAGACAGAGAGATCAAGAAAATAGTCGTATTGCTATGTCAGAATTGCGTTCTTTAGTGAGTGACAATGTAGGAGATAGGCTTAGAATGCAACGAGTTCGTGCACATCAAACACAACAACAGCAAGCTAGACATAATGAAATTGAGCGAATCCGCAGACGCAGTGCTCCTGTGATTCTTGAACGAGCTGCATTCCACTATGATCCGGCAATTGATTATTGTGCCGACAAATCAGTAACAATTGGGGAAATGAAAACAATTTGTAAATATTGTAAGGCGTTAAAATACACTGGTGAATCTACTGGATTATGTTGTGCTGAAGGCAAAGTAAAATTGCCACAATTGGTCCCACCACCAGATCCTTTACGCTCTTTAGTTTCTGGGATTGGAAATGATTCTAAGCACTTTTTGACCAAAATTCAGAAATATAACAACTGTTTCCAGATGACATCATTTGGTGCTACACATATTATACAAGACAATTTCATGCCCACTTTCAAGGTATTATATAAGAATATTTTTTTATATTATTCAAGTTTGTACTAAAATAAATATATATCGGAAATAATTAATGGACAAATTTTTAAAAATTACAGATACAAGGACAAATTTATCACTTACTGGGAACTCTGTTACCACTACCTGATGCAGATCATCAATTTTTACAAATTTATTTTATGGGCAATTCAGATGCGGAAATTAATAATCGTTGTGCTCACAATCCAACAGTGAAGAGAACCATTGTCCAACAATTACAAATGTTTCTTCATCAGAATAACAATTTAGTAAACATGTTCAAAATAGCATTGGATCGGATGCCATCTGATAGCCATAACATTATTATTCGAGCTGACAAAACACCTGCCGGTGAACACACAAGGAGGTTCTTCACCTACCATTGATGAAGTGGCTGTTGTCATTGTGGGAGAAAATTTACAATCTAGAGATATTGTGCTTCATCGTCGGAATAGTGATTTAAAACGTGTATCTGAAACACACAGGAGTTATGATGCACTACAATATCCTTTGATCTTCTGGCAGGGGGAAGATGGATACCATTTTAATATCAAAATGGTAAATCAAGTAACAGGTAAATGAATTGAACAAGATTAAATAATATTTTTAAATTCAATTCATCGAAGTAACAATTTAAACATTTATCATTTTTGATTGCAGGTGCTGAAACCAACAAAAAAGTTAGTGCTATGAATTTCTATTCATACAGACTCATGATCCGTCAAGGTGAAGTAAATCATATTTTGATGTGTCAACGACTTTTTCATCAGTTTGCAGTTGATATGTATGTCAAAATTGAGACTGAACGATTGACATACATCCGTTTGAACCAACGACGGCTACGGTCAGAGGAATACATTCATCTCCGCGATGCTATAAATGCTGATGGCAATGTGAATAATGTAGGAAGAATGACAATTTTGCCAGCTACTTATATAGGAAGCCCACGCCACATGCATGAATATGCTCAGGATGCTATGTCATATGTTAGGCATTATGGCCGCCCAGACTTATTTGTTACATTCACATGTAACCCAAAATGGTCCGAAATCAAGAAGGAATTACTACATAGCCAAAGACCAGTTGATAGACATGACATAACCGCCAGAGTTTTTAAACAAAAATTAAAATCTCTCATGAATTTTTTAATAAAGCATTGTGTGTATGGCCGAGTCCGTTGTTGGATGTACTCTGTAGAATGGCAAAAGCGTGGATTGCCACATGCGCACATTTTAGTCTGGTTAGTGGACAAAATAAGGCCAGATGAGATTGATTCCATAATTTCAGCTGAAATTCCAGATGAAATAGTTGACCCAAAATTGCATGCAGTAGTTACCAAACACATGATACATGGACCTTGCGGATATTTCAACTACAATTAACAATGTATGGTCGACGGTAGGTGTTCCAAGCGATACCCAAGAGACCTGCTTGCTGAAACCATAACGGGAAATGATGGATACCCATTGTCTCGTCGGCGATCAGTTGCGGACAGTGGGCGATCGGTAGTTGTGAAGGTAAGAGGACAAAATGTTGATGTAGACAATCGTTGGATTGTGCCATACTCGCCAATATTGTCCAAAGCTTTTGAGACTCACATCAATGTGGAATATTGTAATTCTGTGAAGTCGATAAAGTACATATGTAAATATGTTAATAAAGGTAGTGATATGGCTGTCTTCGGTGTAACCAATGCAAATGATGAAATATCACAGTACCAGATGGGTCGCTATGTAAGTAGCAATGAAGCTATTTGGCGAATCTTTTCATTTGCGATCCATGAAAGACACCCTACAGTAGTCCATTTGGCAGTCCATTTAGAAAATGGTCAACGAGTTTATTTTAATGCATCTAACGCGGCAGACAGGGCGGCACATCCACCGTCGACAACATTAAAAAGTTTCTTCACATTCTGTCAAACTGATGATTTTGCTCGCACTTTGCTGTATGCTGACATGCCACGCTATTACACATGGAACGCATCATCGAAATCGTTTCAGCGTCGAAAACAAGGAACACCAGTTGAAGGACATCCAAATGTATTTGCTTCAGATGCTCTGGGTCGCATCTACACAGTACATCCAAATAACGATGAATGTTATTATTTGCGGTTGTTGTTGGTGAATGTTCGTGGTCCGACATCGTTTCAACAACTGAGAACAGTTAATGGACAGCTGTGTGCGACTTACCGTGAGGCATGTCAACTATTACATTTACTTGAGAATGATTCGCACTGGGATGATACGCTCAAGGATTCCGTAATATCTTCATCGCCGCATCAAATTCGTACATTGTTTGCGGTTATCATATCGACATGTTTCCCCTCGAATCCAAAAGATTTGTGGGTTAAGTATAGAGATGACATGTCTGAGGATGTTTTGCATCGTGTGCGCCGTCAAACTTTGAATCATACACTACAAATGACTGAAGAAATTTACAATGACACATTGATCATGATAGAAGATATGTGTTTATTGATGGCAAATAAAGTATTGTCGTGTTTGGGAATGACAGCACCCAATCGTCATATGCACGATGCATTAAACCACGAGTTGCAAAGAGAACATCAGTACGACATTGAAGCATTGGCCGAAACAGTTCGTACAAATGTTCCACAATTAAATCAACAACAAAGAATTGCGTACGACACTTTGATAGAAGCTGTGAACAGTGGATCTGGTGGAATTTATTTCCTTGATGCTCCCGGAGGAACCGGAAAAAGATCCTACAGGTATGCAAATTGATTGTTTGGGATGAATGCACAATGGCCCATAAGAGGTCACTGGAGGCACTGGACAGAACGTTGAAAGATCTTCGTGACAACCAAAATATTTTTGGTGGGGCCATGATTCTGTTGTCAGGTGATTTTCGTCAGACTCTTCCAGTTATTCCCCAATCAACTGTTGCTGATGAACTAAATGCATGCCTAAAATCATCAAATTTGTGGCAGTACGTAAAGACACTCCACTTAACAACTAACATGCGAGTATTTTTGCAACAAGATGAAACTGCAAATGTGTTTGCGAAGCAGTTGTTAGACATTGGAAATAATAAAGTTGCAGTGGACACCTCGACCGGATTCATCACATTACCTACAGATTTCTGTCACATCACAGACTCAAAAGTGGAGCTTATTCAGCGAGTTTTCCCAGATATAGCGCAAAAGTTCAATAACCATAATTGGCTGGGTGAACGAGCAATATTAGCAGCGAAAA
>JAWNOB010000156.1:600000-813160 GCA_035046265.1 Drosophila bunnanda
CGATCTGAGACGGCAAAAGTAAGTGGCTGATGGTCAGTAAAAATGTTTAAATTTTTCACGCCGTATAGGTAATTTCTGAGGCTTTTTAAGGCCCATACTATTGCTAATAACTCCCTTTCGTTAGTTGCAAAATTTAGTTCCCTGTCCTTTAAAGTTCGTGATATCATGGTTATGGGTTTTCCGTCCTGTGACAAGACTGCTCCCAAACCAAAAGACAAAGCATCTGTCGTCAAGTCGAACGCTGTTTTGTAGTTTGGATATAATAGCATTACGTTTTCAGACGCGAGAACACTCTTAAGTTTTTCAAATGCCTGGCGTTGATTTTCGTTGAAGTGAACAGGTATTTTCTTTGATTGTCCTGCACTTACTTTGCCATTTTCTCCTTTTAGGATGTCACTTATAGGTTTTGCAATAGATGCAAAGTCTTTAATAAAACACCTATAGTAACTAGCTAGTCCGAGAAATGATCTGACATTAAATAGTGTGGTCGGTTGTTCGTAGTTACGGATTGCATCTTCTTTGTTAGAGCATGTTCTTATGCCTCCACTTGAAACCACGAAACCTAAATACTCTACATTTTCTTAAAAAAAATTAGATTTCTCGCGCGAAACTCTCATGTTGGCCTCATATAATTTGTCTAAGACCCATGCTATGTGTTTCACATGCTCGTGCATATTTTCCGAAAAAATAATTACGTCGTCGACGTAGACATAGCATGATTTCCCTATTTGTTCCCTGAGCACATCGTCGATGGCTCTCTGAAAAATGCTGGGTGCATTTTTCAATCCAAAGGGTAGTCTACAGAACTCATATTTCCCATTTCCTACTGAGAAGGCCGTTTTTTCTCTGTCGCTCTCGGCGAGTAGTATCTGGTGAAAACCAGACTTTAAATCTAATGTGGTAAAGTATTTTGCCTTTCCTAAATTTGCCAAGATAAAAACTACGTTCGGGATTGGGTATTTGTCATCTATTGTCTTCAAATTAAGCTTTCTGAAGTCTATTACTAGGCGTTTTTTTGTGTTTCCCTGTTCATCGGTCCCTTTTTTATCTACAACCCAAACGGGGTTGTTATATGGAGACCGAGATGGTCGGATTATGCCGTCTCGTAACATCGCTTGTGTTTCTGTGTTTACAAAGTCGGACACGCCCATCGGGTATGGATACAGTTTTGAATATATCGGATCTTCATTCTCTGTCCGGATAGTACCAACAATGTTAGTATTGTACGGCAGCGCTTCGTTTGGCTCTGCAAATACACCCGTACGGTTTCCTAACATTTCCTGGAATTTTTTCCAGTATTTCCTGAGGTACCACTATATCCTCAACTTTTGTAAAATTTACATTTTCACACTTCAAAAATTTAATTTCCTCCGAACTGCTGTTAGTTATTAACTTTTTTCCTTTTAGGTCAAGTACGACGTCAATCTTTTTTAGTAAGTCTAGTCCAATAATTCCATCAAACGTTGTTAAGTTTGGTAGCAAGAAAAATTCTGTATTTGTATTAAAAATGTGCATTATACATTTTTTATTTATAGTGTTATGACCATGGATTGATTTTATAGAAAATGGTTTATTTACGAAAACAACGTTTTTTAATTCTTTAATAGGTTTGACGTAATTTTTGGAAGCCCCTGTGTCAATTAAAAGTTTTATTTTTCTCCCTGCGATATCCCTTTCTATGAATGGGAGCAGGGAGTTATTGCCTAAAAAATTTATTTCATCATATTCTACTAGGTCATCGTTGATGTTCTCACATTCCTCCTCGGCTACTGCCGGGTATTCATTATTGGTTTCATTTGGTGGGTCGTTTTCTACAGCCAGATGATTTATCCTCTGGTGTTTTGGTCCTGTATATCTATCGCTACTACTATTGGGTCTTTTAATCGTCTGATTATTGCTATATTTGGGTTGAATATTTTCGTAAGGGCTTCGAATTTGTCTTGAAAACGATCCATTCTGTTGGTTTTGGGTTGATTGTCTAAAGCGGGATAATGAAGGATCGATGTCCATTGGTTGGGTCGGTTCCTGTCTGGGTGGCTGTCTTAGTGGTATTTTATTAAAATGCGGATTTTTACCATTTGGGTTAAACTTAGCCTCTGTCGATGCACTTCTTTGTTCAGCCCTTTGGTGTTTTCCTCCGTGCTACGTGCGAAACTACTTGCGAAGGTGTATCGCTCATGATTAGCGTCTACTTCTTGCGCTAATGCTAAAGCGGAAGGAAGATCGGTTGGTCTTGCCGATAAATAAACGTCGCTAAGCGATTTTCTTGTGCCCGAAATAAATACTCGTAGCGCATCTGCTCTGTATTTTTCGTTCAGTGAGGCAGCTACGGTGTTGTCGTAGGTCATAATTGTCTTGTTTATAAGCAGAGTCAGTTTTTTCTCCACTTCGTCATAGTACTGCAGAAGTGTCATGTTTCCTTGACGGAGTGTTGACATCTCCTGTTCTATTAAATATATCGGTCGTTTGTCCGCGTATGTAAAGTCAAGCCTGTTAATAATAGCTTTAAAATTTAAAGGCGTGTCGAACGACGAAAGAACCATATCGGCCGAGCCTTTTATTTTGTTTCGGAGAATGCCTAAAGCTTGGTAGTGTTTGGAACTACCATCATATTTCTCAAATGTTTTATAGGCGGTATGCGCCGCTTTCCTCCAAGAAACGTATGTCTCATTCTTTCCTTCAAAGTCCGGCAGGGACTTCATAATATCTAACGTTTCACTGCATGCGATACCTATAATAATTTCGGCATCCCTATACGTTTCTACTTCCGGTGTGCTTATATTTACACCACCTAAACGCTTCTGAACTTCTTGTAATTTTTTTTCAAAGCTTTTTTCCTGTGTGGCGAGTGCGCTCGCAACTGCGCCTTCTATAATGGATTTTAATTGTTCACTGGTCAATGCCATGTTTGAACTATTTTGTTTTGAACTTTCCGCGGTGTTTAGTTTTTGAAATCTGTCTAAAAAATCTTCTATCTCACGGACACTCATAAGATTTTAACACAAAGAACAAAGAATTTTGTTCCTTATATATTTAATTGTTTCTAATACAAATTTCCGAACTTGTGCCTTTATTTTGACTGAGACTTGGAAAATCACTTTTTAAAATATTTTGCAATTCGAAAATACTGGGCGTATCAATGAACACTCTACTTACATGATTTTATTTAATTATAGAGCTAAATGCCGCTGTCGGGTGTCTTCCTTCTTTTAATTCAGTTGCGCTCTTGTAGTCGTTCCTGGTTTGTTTTTTTTTTTTTTTAACGGATCGAACGCGTTTTATATATTTTTTGTATTTAATGTTTTTATTTAAACGTCGAATCGAGGGTCTTACGATCGCGTTTTTTTGTACAAAGGTCGAGGGTCTTACGACTCCTTGTTTTTTTCACACGGGTTGAGGGTCTTACGACGCGTTGGGCGCCAATTAACATTAAGGTCCTTTTTAGGATTCCCTTAAGACGCGACTTGTTGCGCGAATGAGAAGACTTTGGTGGTGAGGTGATGACCGTCACGATTTATTTCCAAAATTCGACTAAACTCTAAGTACATTAATTCTTATAACGGAAGCTAGCCCTATGCTGTAAAGGTGCTGACCCGGAAGCCCGTGCATGGTGTTGGGTAGCCGCCGTTGCATCGGAGTGCTGATTGCGCTGACCGTAGCGTGGGATTTTGGCAACGTCGTTGTGCAAGTCCGCAGGTATCGCTCGCGTTGCATTATTTCATTCTGTTTAAGCATTATCAGCCTGGGAACTTCCGCTTTGCTGTGAGACAGTGTAAACTTATATAACCGTATCCCCGCTGCCGCTGTTGGCAGCGCAGCTACGAGAAATAGATTTCCTTAGTTGTTAAGACATAATAAAATATCAGATACAATTGTGAGCTCGGAGCGGCAAGAAATGCTGCTCCAAAAATCAAATCGATGTAATAAAGAAGAACTTTCAAAAATTAACAAGCATCGACTACGTTATTACAGTTGAGAGGGGGACATAATTGACAGGCATTGGTGCTGCAGCTGCGCCGTAATCAATCGTTCGAAAAACTTGGTCCTTTTTATGGAGAGTAATGAAAAAAGATTCCTTCCAACTTTCAGGAAAAAATGAAAGCTGAAGGGACATTTGAAAAAGAATTGACAGAGGTCGACATAACGGACCAGCACAGTATCTCAAAACGCAGCTAGGAACGATATCTGGGCCGGAAGAGAAGGAAGGCTTTAGCGTCTTAAGACTCTGAAAAACATCGTCTTCGCAAATAGTTGGCACGAAAATGGAATTACAATGTGGAAGAGAATAAGGATACGAAGAGGTTGTATTGTAGCCAACGGATGAATACGTAGACTGGAAAAATGTTGCAAATAGGTTCCCTATCTCAGGCTCATTAGACGCGGACGCAGTGTTGAGATGAAGACAAGAAGGAAAAATTTGGGATCTTCGTTTTGAATTAACAAACGCGTAAAATTGCTTAGGATTAGCCTGGGACTCAGTTCTACACCGATTTAGGTGGTTTCTATAGCATTCAGAATTGTGAGTCCAGAAATTTGTGCGACCTGTCAGATATTTAGAAAAGTTGACCTGGGACCCAGTCCTGGTGAATTTCTTGTAAAGTCTGGACTTTAAGTTTTTAAGATATTAAAGACGACGAGAAAACCATTGAGGTTTGTGGGACGCATCAGGTGAGGGAAAGGATGGGACGTACATGTCGAAAGCAGAATATAAAATATCATAAAAACGCCTAACAATGTTAATGGGGTCGTCTGTGGAATCTAAAAAAGTCTAATCAGCTAGGGATAGATAGGAGTTAATGCCATTGAAATTAGCTTTTCGGAAGCAGCGAAAAGTTGTAGGTTCAACTTCTGGACTAGGAAGTAGAGGAGACGACATTTCAAGAATTATCTCCAGTGTGGGGTGATAAGAGTCCTCAGGACAGGAGATAGGGTCGATTCTTGAGACGAGAGCGTTGGTAAACTCAGACGCAAAGATGAGGTCCAAGATTTTATCACCACAATTCTTAACGTGATTCAATTGCCCCAAAGAAAGGTCAATAAGGCCATGAACCAAGTCATGAGGAGCAGTGGTACCGAGGAAATTAGTATCAGTTGATGGCATCCAAGATATGAAGGGAAGGTTAATACCCAGTGTTGAATGAATTCCCTGGATTAAAGACAGGTGCTGAAGGTAAATAGAAGCGTCAGACCGGGGTGGGATATATGAGCATGAAACATGGAGAAAATAGTCGTGGACTTGAATGCGAGCCGCGACAAACTCCAAATTATTATCTGAGTAGGTTATGGGAACCAGTTCAGAAATTAAGTCAGATTTTACAGCGATAAGAACGCCACCGCCAGTACGCATTTGACGGTCACGCCTGCAGACAATGTAGTTGCCAGCAAATAATTCACAATCAGAAACAGACGAATTAAGCCACGTTTCAGTGAAAGCGATTACGTTGGCAACAAAAGAGACACTATTAGCGTGCAGCTTGCTAAGTTTCCCCAACAGACTACGAGCATTCTGATAGTGCAAAAAGAACGAGTTGGCTAGTTTTTTGGAGGCCTAGTTGATGGAGTCAAAGGCACTCCATCCCGAGGGTTACTTTTGTGAAGAAATTCATGAACAATTGCATGTTCTGGCCATGTGGAAGTATAAAGAATCTTAGCGTATAACGCGTCTGGGAGTGCAACTTTAAACGATGAAATATTTCGTTTCTGCTTAAACGGAGAATTCAGTGCAAGAGACATTCAATTTGTTGCTAAAATAAGTAGCGCCGTCTTTTCCGAATGCATCAGGATTGGGGCGGGATACAAAAACGGTCTTTTTTGGGGCAACGCCAGCGAGAGGTGCCGGACTTCTTTGGGCAACTCCAGACATCGTTGAATGGTGTGGTCTGGGGCTAAAAATTGACGGAGATATATCAGTAACCGCCGGGACAATCACAGGGTGATCATCCTTCTGTGGGTTCGAGGCGGGCAACACTTTGCGTGCGGCAGCAGCATGCGACGTATATGCCAGATCCACATTGACGTTGACTGGCTGCAAGGTCGGAGATGCGATGACCACAGCTGGTCCATGGCAAGGGGTCAGGTTCACTCCCTGACCAGACTGTGCACCATCGGCAGCTGAGACATCAGCAATACCCGCGGTATCACCATTGGGTGTGTTTCGTGGGCTGAACAGCAGAAGGGGGCTCGCAGGGTCTGCAGCATGTAAAAGATTATTAGGAAGAGCTCCCATATTAATATTTGGAGTGGGACTTATCAGTTTCATATTTCTGAAATAAGTTTCCGTTTTCTGGAAACGGCTTGCTAAATCTTTGAAACTAGCAGCCAAAGATTGAAACTCCAGATGGGTTTGCCTCATAAAAATCCGCATTTCGGATTTGATATGTAGGCCACTAGGGCACGTCCAGTCCAATCCAGCGTGATCCCGTATGCGGTCAGCGATGCGCGGGCCAATATGCCCAAGTTCAGCACGGCAGGGTGCGCGGCGTTAGTACACAGCCAACAATAAACAGTGGCCTGCCGAGAAGTAATTTTGCGGCCATGTGGGCAGTCAGTGACACAACAGGTTGAATTATTGATAAATTCGTAATAAAGCAATTAAATTGTGTAGCGAAGGAGCCGATCAGAGCAAAAACGGAGCAAAAAACAAATAGATTGTAATTGTTCGCGGTATGCAGGTCGCTTGCAGCAACAACAACACAGAACCGGTGCAGCGGTAAGCAATAAACGCACAGCACAAGAAATCAAGAGCAAAAGGAGTGTAGAAAGCCACTAATTTTCGGCAAATTTGTTTTCGGAGATTAAAGTCTCTGTCTTTATATATGATGATCAAGATGATTAGGATAAATAAAGATCACCGAAACACTGATCACTTGCCAAAAATTTGGACTTTGTAGAATAAATATTCACGGTGAAAACTTTGAGCGAAGGTAGAGCAAAGGATAAACACGTCCGACTCGTAGGCAAAGCTTTTTAATAAGTTTACCAGCCGCCATTTTTGGAAATTGTTAAGCTCTGTTTGTAGATCCTTGTATTGCCCGAAAAGCTTGACGTTATCAAGTCAAGATTTTGGGCAGATCATTTATAAATAATGTAAAAAATAAGGGACCCAAATGGCTCCCTTGCGGGACGCTAGAAGTATCCCTTAGAACATTAGATAAATTATTCTTTAAGAGGACCTTCTGCGTTCTGCCATTCAGATAACTTGAGATCCAATTAAGAAGATGAACTGGAAACCCCATTAAATCGAGTTTTCTAGCAAGGAGAGAATGGTTAACAGAGTCAAAAGCTTTACTGTAATTAGTAAAGATTACATTTGTCTGAAAATTATTATGGAAGCGCTTTACAATATAGAAAAAGAGCTTCAAAAGTTTGGTTGTTGTTGATCTTTACTTAATTCAAGTTGATAATGAGAAACAACTGATCGTCTAAGGTGCTATAGATGAGGAGTAATTAAATTTTTTAAAAAGTTTAAAAGTTTTAGGATAGCCGACAACTTTGAGATTCCTTGATAATTATTGGCAACCAATTTGCTACCTTATTTGTGAAGAGAAATAATAAATGGTTCCATCCACATAAGGGGAAATTGGGAGGTTTCTAAGGATAAGGTAAACAACTTTAGAAGGGGATTGCACAGGACGTCGGCACAATACCTGAGCACAGTCAGGAATTCCGTCGGGACCTGGCGAATAAACTGGCTTGACACGATGAAAATCAATAAGAAGAGAGCATTCGCTTAAGCTAGGACTGAAAATTAAGTTAGATTTGAGTATGTCGTAAGAATAAGTCTGATTTAAATCCGAAGAGTTTGAAAAAGTTGTTTGAAAATACTGAGAAAATAGATCGGCTATTACCTGATCATTATTTGCGGTAGTATTTTCAAATGAAAGAGAGGAAGGATTTGTTTTAGGCTTACGCTTTGTGTTAACAAGATTATAAAACTATTTTGCGTCCTGTGAAAACTGAACACTGCAACGAGTTAGATAGTTTTTATAATACTGCGGTAAAGTTTGACCGAGCTGATAAATAAGATGAAAGGCAGATTGAGAACCGATGATTTTAAATTTAGCATACAGCCTAGATTTTTTATTTTTAAGTCGGCTCAACTCTTTAGTAAATCAGAATTTTATTCGAGATTGGCGGATAGTATAACGAAACACAAAAAATGAGTTCATGTCATCGTTAATCGTTATTTTATCGGCTCTGGTTTTGCCTTGTATAAAGGCGAAAACATCTTCCGACTGTAGCTGCTCTCGGGGATGACCTTCGGATCCGACCACATTACGGTATCGTGACCGCATCGGAGCTATTCTTCTCCCACCGGTACGCCAAGACGACCTGAGGCAATAACGACGAGCAAGCAGCCGAAGCACCCGCACTCCACTCCTGAAGGTAGTCCTTTCGTAACTAATACGAACAATAAAGTTAAGAAAGATAGTCTTTACGGCGTAAATCCACGGTCTTCTCTTTTGAGAATCTCTTACAGTAACCACGTTTGACCAAATAAATTCCTATGATGGAACTCGGCCGTCCCTGAGCTACCCGAAGATAATTAAAAAATGAAATAAAAACTGGAGCTGCTTTTATTTAGCCGCAAAAGAAAACAAAGTTTCATTTGAAAACAGAAAAAACAATTAAACCCTTGCTTCGTTACTGAGAAAGTTAACAAGTTGCTTCCTTATTGCTCTTTTTCTTATTTTCAAATTTGTTTCTTTCATTCGTGGTAAACAGGCACCGTCGCTTTAGACAAACTCCCGCTTATAGAGTAGAAAAGGATGCCGCCTCACTCATTTCATTCTTCGTTCTTTCGTATATATCTAAGTTTGTTTTGGAGCCATCTATTTTAATCTACTGTAATATGCACATATATTGAGAGAACACTGTACTAAAAACTTGGTATAAACACACCAGCAATACTTTGTCGCTGAACATAAGCAAAACCAAGTCCAGTCTTGCACATATACATGCATACGGTTCTCTCTCTTTATATAAACATATAGAGTACAGCCGCTCCCCTGTTGGCAAAACCGACAGTAGTAAATAAGAATATGTATAGGCCAAGAACCGAAACTAAATCTTTCAATAAAACATTCTTAAACCGATACTCAAAAGGCATAAAAGTGCCAACGCATATTACTTGATAGTGGAATGCTTTGTTGGTAATCCTTATTAATTGCAAGGGTGTACATACATTTGTATCTTTTTAGTAGCTGCTCTTAGTTCTCTGTTTTTGTTTACATAACTTTTAAAAAGCCTTTAACTGAGTTAATGGGAAGCGAACCGAAAAGATTTTAATCCAAATTTTAGGCAAGATCGCGCTAAATGTACATTGCACACTTAAAGGGGCCCAGCCTTGAGAGTTTCCGATTTATTACATTAATATTTATTCAGTATATCAAAATTATTTTAAGCTCTTAAGAAATATAAATATTTTTCATTTAAAAGTTCGAGTATACATTTTCACTAAATGTAATGGCTGTGGAAGGGTGTGGCAAAATTATTGGATCTTTGGATAACACCATCGTTTATGCAGAGCTAGCTATAAATATCATACATTTTAAACTTTATCTTAACGATTTTCGTATAATGGAATTCAGGTATGTTAAATATTTTGTGGACTTACAATCGATAACACAGATATACTGTGTATAATTTTCCCAAAGTCACAATAATTTATTTATTTTTAAACCTAGCCCGATGAGAAACGATAGTTTCCTAGCCTATTAATTTTGTGTTTCCTACAAAAAACTTGATCACTGATTACGGATCCATTACTCGTCAGTGATCATTCTGTTCTGATTGACGCAAAAATATGCCCATTTGTACTTTATATATCTGCATGGTTATTTAAATGTAGAAGATTGCAATATATAAAGAATATATATGTTGTTCAGCTTCAACAGAACAAAATTCTGTCTACAAAAAATTATTCTCGCACCTTTCTCAAACCCTTGCAAGGAATTATAATGTTAGGCAGATGTTTGCGGTGCATATAATTTATATAAAGGGGTGATCAAAAGTATTAACACAAATTAACAATTCGTTGCACATCCCGACTTCTTTTATTTGTGTTGCTATTCTTGCTGTTAGCCAATTTCCCTAAAATTTTCTTTATCGCGTAGATCCAAAAGCAAACCGAAAAGGGTTTCGAAAGAACAATGCTAAAAGTAAAAGAAAATCTCAGTAGCTTGCATTTAGAGCCGCTTGAGGGATGCCAGAAGTGGTTCTAAAAATATTAGATAAATTATTCTTAAAGAGGCCCTTCTGCGTCCTGCCATTCAGATAATTTGTATCCAAGATCAACTGGAAATCCTATTTAATCGAGTTTCCTAAATAGAAGGAAATGGTGACAGAGTCAAATGCTTTACTGAAATAAGTATAGATTACACCTGTCTGAAAGTTATTATAGAAGTCCTTTATAATTTAGTGATAGAGCTAAACAAATTTTTTTGTTGTTGCTCTTCGATTTATAAATCAATGTTGGCATGGAGAAGTAACTAATTTACAAAGGTGCTGCAAATTAGGAGAAATTACGATTTAGAAATGTTTTGAGATAGTCGACAACTTAGAAATTCCTCTAGTGTTTGGGGGGCGAATCCTGCCAGGAGAAGATCCCTTGTGCTGGTGGCCAATTTGTCCCACGGCGCAAAACGATGAAATAACCCGTCGGGGATCGCCTTTTCATGCGGGGGCGTCGTGGGGTAATTATGGACATCAGCTTTATTCCGCTGCATACATAAGACTGACTTAACATAAAGCCGAGCTCCCGGTCGCTTTGCCTCGTTAAAGCGAGAGCGGGAGATCGGTGGTGCTCGGAGTGTGAGCGCAAGGCGGGGGACAGAAAGCTCGCTCCTGAACCGAGGCGGCACAGTCGGCCCCTCACGTAAACATCCTGCCCCCCTTGCAATCGCTCGGATTGCAACAGGGTCGTTGCAGCTATGGCTGATGGCAGGCCCCCGACACGACCCAGCCGAAGACGGTGCTTTGGGCCACTGGCAGTCCATCCTGGATCTTTAGGAAACCGGGCTGCATCACCCGTGGGTACATGTCCGCGCCCAAGACCACGGAGATGGTAACCGGAAGGTAGAAGCGGTCGTCGGCCAGAGTGATGTCGCGGAAATGGGCTCGCACCGTCTCGCTTAGCTCTCGGATTGGAGTGCGTATGCGCACGTGAGGCTCGACCCGGAACACCACGTCGAAACGGATATTCCGTTCCGTCTTGGAGCCCACCGTGGCCGAACAAATTTTCTCGCCGCCAACGTTAGTGGTGGGCAGACGGAGGCTGGCCGGCGCGCATTCTGCCGCAGCCGGCGCGTCGACAATGGTCGCTCGGATAGGTGGAGCAGGGTGTGATGGTCCTGGCCGCACGTTTTGCAGCAATCCCCTCGCCGGCATGCTCCGTCCGAATGCTCGTGGGCCAGACAGCTCGGACAGTAGCGGTTAGCCAGTACTGCCCGAAGCCGCTTCTCAGCGCTCAGGCGCAAAAAACGGCGGCATTTTCGCAGTGGGTGGATCCCCCGGCAGACTCGGCAACGGTAGGACAAAGTACCTCGAGTACATCTGCCCTCTTGTGCGATAGCGGTGCGTGGACGCGGAGACATCGTGGAGGAGGGGCCCTCCAACAAGAAAATGTCCCGGAGTAAGAGCCAACAAGTCGGCGGGGTCTTCGGACATGGGAGCGATCGGGCGCGAATTCAGGCATGCCTCGATTCTTGCCAGGAGCGTGGCCAGTTCTTCAAAGGTGTACTTCCGTGTGGCCGTGGACTTATAGAACAAGGTCTTAAAGCTCTTGACGCCTGCTCCCACAGGCCTCCCATGTGCTGCGAAAGCAGCGAGAAATTTCTCGGTCGTAAGGTCGGACGTAGGCTCTAAATGGATGGCCTTCGTGGCAAAGCACACGAACACTAGCACATACCCCTTCGTAATCAGACAGGCTCGGCCCGTGTAATTCTTGATGTCGAAGGGGCCGGCGTAGTCCATGCCGGTGTAGGTGAAGGGACGAGAGAACGACGTCCTCTCCTTCGGCAGCTCTCCCATGAGTTGCGTCTGCACCTTCTTGTGGATGACGCACACCTTGCACGAATAGATAACTGATTTGACCAAATTCCTCACCCTCGGAATCCAAAATTTGGAACGGATCAGACGAATGGTCAGCTGATTACCGCCGTGCAGCGTTATGCGATGCGTAAAGTGGACAAGAAGGCGAGACAGATGGCAGTTGTACGGACGGATTATATTGTGGCGCTCGTCATATTGGAGAGTTTCTGAGGCCGTGACCCGCCCGCAGGCTCTCATGAGCCCCTGCGAATCAAGAAAAGGGGTCAAATTTAGCATGGGACTGGCTGCTGGTAGTGGACGCCTTTGGCTTAAGCATGTAATCTCGGAGAAAAAAACGTGGCGTTGCGTGGCGGCCACCAGGAGGCGTTCGGCCGCCGCAATCTCTGTGGCTGTCAGGGAATCCTCGGAAGGAACTTTGATCCCCCGAGTGCGCTGAATGAAGCGATGGACATAGGCGAAGACCCGTAACGCCTTATCGAGAGTGAAGAACCGCTCAAGAATATCTTCTGGGGGAGCCTTCGTGGCGTGGACCTTGACGGCTCGCTTCTCGAGCTCAGTCACGGGAGAATCACTGCTTCGAGTGGGCCACTCGGAGCGAGGCCTCTGCATCCAGGCGGGGCCGTGCCACCACAATTGACTGACCGCGAGGTCTTGGAGCGTTACCCCCCGGCTGGCGAGATCCGCTGGGTTCTGATCGGAGCGAACATGTGCCCATCTCTCCACCTCGGTCAGCTGGGTAATCCTTGTCACCCGATTGGCCACGAACGTTGTCCAGTGACACGCTGGTTTCTGCAACCAGGCGAGGACAATTGTCGAGTCGGTCCAGCAGTGTAGGGTGACTGCCGGCCCTGGCATTTTGGGGAGAACGGCATTTGCCGTTTCGGATAACAATAAGGCCCCGCACAACTCCAACCGAGGGAGTGACACCGTTCTGATTGGGGTCACTCGCGTCCTTGCCGTTAGCAGGTTCGCCATAACCGTGGACCCAACCTCTACGCGGACATAAATGGCGGCCCCGTATGCCTTTTCCGAAGCATCGCAGAACCCATGGTGCTCGATGTTCAGATGTGGTCGGAACGCGACCCATCGAGGGATGCGGATTTGGTCGAGCGCGGAGTAACTCCCTAGGAAATCCACCCATCGTTGAGAGAGATCGCGAGGGAGGACGTCATCCCAACCTAATGCCTGGAGCCAAATGTCCTGCATGAACATCTTCGCCCGGACAATAAAGGGGGCGAGCCAGCCCGCTGGATCGAACAACTTGGCAATCTGGGATAGGGCCTGGCGTTTCGTGAAGGACGACCCCGTGGTCAGTTCCGGCGGAATGAAATAGAACTCGTCTGTCGTCGCTCTCCATCGTATTCCAAGAGTCTTGGCTGTGCTGTCAGCGTCTATCTCCAGGAAATCGGCCCGGAGGAGATGGTCGCTCGGAATGTCGGCCAGAATCGCCTTGCAATTGGAAGTCCATTTTCTGAGTGGGAACCCTGCCGAACCCAGGGCCCCCTCCAGCTCGCGGACTGCCTTCTGCGCCTCAATTTTGGAGTCTGCCCCTGCTAGAACGTCGTCAACATACATAAATTGTCGGATAATTTGACTGGCCTGCGGATACCTCGACTCTTCGTCGTCGGCGAGTTGTTGCAGGACACGAATCGCAAGGAAAGGGGCGCAATTGACTCCAAAGGTGACGGTTTTTAGCTCGTAGTCGCGGATGTTCCCATCGGGGCTGCGAAATAGGATGCGTTGGAGAGAAGTGTGTTTAGGGTTTACCCAAATCTGTCTATACATCTTCTCGATGTCAGCATTGAATACAAACTTAAAGTACCGCCACTTTAGGATCTGAATGGTCAAGTCGGACTGCAGGACCGGGCCTGCATAAATAATGTCATTCAGACTGGTTCCGTTTGCGGAAGGGCTAGACGCATTAAATACTACCCGGACCTTGGTGGTCGTACTGTCGGGTTTGAACACCGCATGGTGCGGAAGATAGTAGGAAGCTGAATGGCTTGTTGGAGAAACTTCTTTCATGTGACCCAAGTCGAGGTATTCTTGAATTACTGCGTCATACCGGGCCTTTAGGGGGGGGTCCTTTTTAAGGCGTTGCTCGTTACGCAGGAACTGGGCCAGGCCGAGCGATCGTGAGGACGCTAGTTCGGAACCCATTCCTCAGGGTAGTCTGGACAAAATTGCGCTCGCAGACCTCATCGGCTTCCGGGACGATACGTGTGGGGCTTTCCTCCACCTCCCAGAATTTTGTGAGAAGCTGGTCCAGCGAATCGTGGTGGCTGCAAGCCACTCGTGTGGAGAAGGCACTCACACTGCGGGGGGTGGCAGGAGACAAAGGGCCTGTCAGCACCCATCCAAAAATAGTCTCCTGTCCAAAGAGCGACCCTCAGATGTTAGTTTTGAAGTTACCAATGAGGACAGACGGAAGAATATCGGCTCCTATCAGTACGTCAATTTGGGAGCTTCCGAAGAACTTGGGGTCTGCCAAGGGGATGTCGGGCAGCCCCTTTAGAAGATCTCGCGGAATCGGGTACGCCGGGTATTGCCGGGTTACAATTAGAGACTGCAATTAGAGTCTGGCAGGTGACCGAATTGAAAAGTGGCATAATTTGGTAGACTGCGCAGAAATGGACTGATTAAGGCCGGAGATTTGGGCTTGAATTGTCTTGAAAGGGAGCTTAATCAAGTTGAACAGCCTTTCCGTGATGAAAGTCGCTTCGGACCCTGAGTCTATTAAGGCTCGTGCTTGGAAGTTGCACCCGAGATGACACACGTTAATGAGGGCGGTGCCCAATAGGACGGCCCCCGAACCAGAAGCGAAGCACACTTGTACGTCAGAGTGTTCGTCTGAGCCACCGGAACCGCTGGGAGTGGACGCGGGTTGGTGTCTCGTTGACGCCGACGGACTTGGAGCGGTTGCGAAGGGGTTACCGCGGTGTAGAAGAGTGTGATGCCGGCTATGGCAGATAGAGCAGCTGTGGGCACTCGTGCAGTCCCGTTGCTGATGCCCTCGTGCGAAACAGTTTAGGCAGAGCTGCTTCCTCTTGATATAGTCGGAGCGACCACTCACATCCATTTCAAGAAAACGTGGACATAATCGAGCAGGGTGATTCTCGCCAGGACAGAGATCGCACCCCTTGGGGGCAGAAGCCACTCGGGTCTCGTACGAGTTGAGCCTGCGAATTGGCGCGCTCGTGGGTGCCGATCTCGGCGGAACTGGCCCGGAACCGCTAGGCCTAACGTCGTCGATGGCCTCCAGGGTGCGATGACGCTCTGTCAAAAAGACATCTAACTCCTTCCATGTTGGAATTTCGGCTTTATTGTGGATGGATTGCTCCCACAGCGAAAGTGTGATTTTGGGAAGCTTGGTGGACACCATATAGACCAGGATACAATCCCAAGCTTCGACTTGAATCGAAGACATCTCTAAGGCTGCCAGGCAGCTTTGAATTGTGCCCTGCAGATACTTCAGCGCGACTCCGGATTCCTGAGGCACAGCCTGGATATTGAAGAGGATCTTTAACTGGCTGTTGACCAGCAACCGTCGATTTTCGAAGCGTTCGGTGAGGCTTCGCCACGCTGAGGCGAACCCTTCATTGGTGAGGGGGGCCTTGGACACGATGGCATTCGCGTCGCCACTGGTCTTGGAAAGGAGGTGGAACAACTTCTCAACGAGAGTTGTGTATGTAAATCGCCGTGAACAGGTCTCTGAAAGTGGGCCAACGAAGATAGTCGCCCGCGAAAACCTCTGTGTCCACTGGTGGCAAACGACAACCGGTGGGAGCGGGTGAGTGGACACTATTAGCCGCCCAAACAGACTGAGAGGCGGCTTGTGAAATTGTTTCCTCAAGTTTGGCAACACACTTCGAATAAACGGAATAGCAGTAGCTGTACTTTGACTCCAGCACTGCCGAGGTGGCCGCGCCGTCGTCTGACGCGGAGAGCAGTTGGGAGCAGCTCTGATAACTTTTCTCCACCTTTTCCCACAGGGCCCTTATTTGGTCCCTATGGACTTTACACATGAAGGGGGAAAATTGTTCAGTCTCCGGTGTGCCCGGGGTGTGGAGATTCGCCTCGAATTGACTGACACGGTCTGTTGTGGCAATAAATCGTTAGAGAGCGACGTCTATCGCATTTTGCGCCATTTTGACTACTGACCGAGTTAATCTAGGCGAGGACCCAGATAGTGTGTCGACGGATTCGTCGCTCCTTGCTCTTGGAATGGCAGCGGTAGCCTTTGGCTTCAGTTGAGACGCCCGCGGGGATGCGGATTGGGACCTATCCAAACGGATGGAGGGAATCGGACGCGGTTTCTTATTGTATTTATTATTAATTATTGTTAATTATTGAGATGGGGATGTATATGAGCCCAGGCCGCCACGTACTGGTCGGGTTTCTGCAAACAAATCAAAGGAAGCAGAATTAAATCAATCGGTGAGATTTTGATTAGTGCAGCATTGGACGGGTGGAATTAATAAACAACTCAGTTCTTAGTCTCGGGAAAATAAAGCTCGCCTATATGATGGCGAGAGTTTAAGCGGCAACAACAATACGCACGGCTTCTGCGGCGGCGAAGTGGATGAGAAATAATAAATAAACAAACCCAGCGCTGTGGATTTAATTGTTCCCAGCCGAGGAGCTGGACTTAAAAGCTCGGTTCTTGGTCGCGGAGATAAACTCGCTGTGTTATGCCGACGTCGAGCGGTGCTGATATGATGGCCGGAAATTAAGGGGCAACAACAACACGCACGGCTTCTGAGGCGGCGAAGTGGATGAGATGTAATAAATAAACAGAACAAGCGCAGTTGCACCGGTGCGGATTGAATTTGGATGGTGGTTATGCTGGTATTCGTCGGACAAATGTTAATGTCGTACACTGCAAGCCGCAAATGTTTAATTATTCCAATCCGAGGAGCTGGACTTAAAAGCTCTGTTCTTGGTCGCGAATAAAAATCGCGCTGCGTTATGCCGACGGCAAGCAAAACAGCAACGACAACACGGCCTCTGCGGCGGCGAAATTGAAAAAAAATTAAACACTCGCGGTTGCGTAGGAACTTTATTTGTGGCGTTTGGCTCACTTTAGATTTACTTAATAGTTGGTATTAATAATTGGTTTTAATATTATATGAGTTTTGGTTATTTATTTTTATATTGTTTTGTTTCTGAAATCGGAGGTAGAAAATATCATACATATATGGAATTATTAATTTGGAGTATGGGTAGGAGCTTGTGTTGGCACAGTGGAGCGTCGAGGAGTGGACTGTATTAAGCTGCGCGAATAGAAAATTGTGTATGGAGATGGCACAAAAAATCAAGTCTGGCGGCAGCGGTAGCCTGTTCTGCGAACAGAGTAAAACTCCCGAAAATAGCGCACACCAGCGGCCCGATATAATATATATAATATATATAATATATATATATATATAATATATATATATATATATAATATATATAATAATTGCTTTTGTCCGCTACACTTATTTTACTGTTCACTGTCTATGCACGGATCGGTGTGCATATGTACACATGTATGTGCAAAAAAGTTCGCCGTTGTATGGCTGCACATAGGCCTCGGCCGTTGGCAAGCTGATGGGCAACGGAAAATGGAAGAGACGACGAGGAATATGGCGGCGCACACAAGCGGTCGCCGATGGGAATTTTCGCGGAACGGAGGCGAGTGGAAATTGTAATTCTTCACTGCCTTGGTGTCGGGAAAACTCGGACTGGGAGTTGACACGCAAAAGAAGGAGATCTTTGCAAGAGTGTGACCGAAATTGTGTGTTCGGCCCACTGTTGCAGATCGACAGTGAAGATAGGCTAATAAGGAAAACTCGTACTTAGCTTGGCGGATATGCCGGTGATTTGGAGGATATCCTTCCACAAAATCCAGCTCGAAGGACCAATGTTTGGGGGGCGAATCCTGCCAGGAGAAGATCCCTTGTGCTGGTGGCCAATTTGTCCCACGGCGCAAAACGATGAAATAACCCGTCGGGGTTCGAAATGAAAAGGCGGGGGCGTCGTGGGGTAATTATGGACATCAGCTTTATTCCGCTGCATACATAAGACTGACTTAACATAAAGCCGAGCTCCCGGTCGCTTTGCCTCGTTAAAGCGAGAGCGGGAGATCGGTGGTGCTCGGAGTGTGAGCGCAAGGCGGGGGACAGAAAGCTCGCTCCTGAACCGAGGCGGTACAGTGGGCCCCTCACGTAAACATCTAGAATTGTTAACATCCAATTTGCTACCTTTTTTGTGAAGACGCCTTCAGGGTGTCGCCACAAAACCTGAACACACAGCCAGGAACCGTCGGGTCTTACCGAATAAACTGGCTCGACACAATGAAGATCTAAAAGAAAATAGCTCTGAATTCTGATTTGAATCCAAGGATATTGAATACGTTTTAAAGAAAAACTGCGAAAATAGATCGTCTTTTGCCTGTTCATTATTTTTGGTAGTATTTACCAATGAGAACTAGGAAGGATTTATTTTAGGATTTCCTTTAGTGTCAAAAGAAATATAAAACTGTTTTGTGTCCTGTGAGAACTGGACCCGACAAAAAGTCAAATAGTTTTTATAACACTAAACATTCACTTTGGTAAAGTAAGATGAAAAGGCATATTGGGAATCGGTGGTTTTAAATTCAGCATACAGCCTAAATTTTTTATTTTTAAGACAGCTCATGTCATTAGTAAATCACGGAGGATTATTCGAGATTGGCGGATAGTATAACGGAACACATTCAGTAAAAATGAGTTAATGGCATTGTAAAAAATATCCTTGGCAACTGCCATGTCAGTGCACATCTATAGATCGGAAGTCCATGTATAAAATTATTTAGCCGATTAAAGTCCATCTTGCGAAAACTTTTTTGGCTGGACGGTCAGATATATTCTGTAAGTCAGACCCCATGTCGAGAGTCATCGAAAGTAGGATGATAGGGATCTTCGAGTTGCGTCAGAGGTGCCACTCTGGCTAAACTGACCCTCGCCGGATCTGAGCCACAACAAAGATCGAGCAAGCGCACTGAAGAATTTCGTACATGGTTGACTGGATACAGCGAAATGTCGAACAAGTCAGCGATAAAGTCATGTTGTGTATAAGTTAGAAGTCTATTGGTTGAATTGTTTGAGAACCTAATAGCCCCAAGGATATTAAAATCTCCTAGGACTACCAAATTCACTCTATCCGAATGTTTATTGAAAACCATCTGAATAGCGCAAAGGTGGTTCCAATAAGTAGGAAGTTCCGACAATGGAGGTATGTAGAAACAGGTAACAAAAATGGAGCTTTCATTGATATATAGCTTTACATAGAGGAATTCAACATCTTTGCATTCATCGAAAGTTAATAATTCTGACGTGAGTGAGGAGTCAACCGCTTTACTGTGAACACAGAATAACCGTCTTTAACCAGGTTGGGAACAACAAACTCTGGCCAGAATTTAGTGGAGCAAATTATGTCAAAGAGTTCGTTAGGAACATTTATTTTGAAAGATGAAATATCCCTAGCATAAGAAAATTTGAATTTTCCCTCCTTAATCTTTATTTTTTCGGTTCTGGGTTTGCCTTCGAGCAATAGGTCAATAGGCCATAGGCTGCCAAATGGCTAAAGGGGTAAAAATCAATCCTATCTGATATTGTCTTTGTGGACCACCCTCCCCTTGAGGAGGAACGTGGTTCCCGCGTCCTCTTCATCGGCTTTCTCCTCACACAGTGGTGTGAGTTTATTGCCAAGTCTTCTGTTTGATTTAAGCAAGACTTCTTCGTCGACCTCGAATACTCTGTTTTGTCGGGAAGCATTTCCCTGTCCCTAAGAGTGTTCTGGGCTTGTATGATTCTATTTCGCACTTCCGTCTGTGGGTCGTCCGCGTGTGATTGCACACTGTCGGCTGGTCGTCTATTAACTACCGAGTGTATTGACTTGTTGTATTTTGCGGTGGTCAATAAAATTATTTTCACAGTATCTGTCATTTCCTTATCTATTTTTAGGCATCAAGCAAGTTCCACAAGGTACTATGAAAGCGCTCCACCTGCCCGTTTGAGACGCTATGGAGGGGCGGTGCATATGCAATGCTAACGCCAAAATGGTTATCGAGCACGGCTGAGATAGTGTGTGAATTTAATGATGGTTCATTGTCACAATAGACTACTCTAGCTTCTGGGAAAAAATTAATGATTTGTAGTAGGGCCGGTTTGAGGTCCTCAATTGTCCTTGAATGGACATTTTGCACGACGGCAAACTTGCAAGTGAGGAAGTATTGTTTGTCTGGGAAAAAAATGTCAATATGTAACATTTCTCCCACATGAGAGGGTTCTGTTCTGTTCGACGGTGAGGATTTCCCGTCTTTCGTTAACCGCAAAAATGTTTGTTACACGATTTTTGCAATGCCAAAATTTTGTGGCCGGAAACTACCAAACCAGTTCGTCTTGTATCATTGCCAGAGTGTGCAAGTCGCAATGGATTGCGTTTACGCCTCATCGCATAAAGGCTCTACGCAGGAAAAATTAATCGCATGCCGTCTCTTTTTTCCTAAGAGGACGAAGGCGCGTTTTGACGAGAAGCGTTCCTCCTCCAAAGTTATTTGATTTTGGAAGCAATTCAAGGTCTTTTCCGTCGTTTCGATTGTATGTGTCAGGGAGAGTTCACTGTGTATAGTGGCTGCGCACGATTAAGCTTATTGCTCCTCCATGACATTAAGTTGTTGTCGCTAGAGTGCGTCGGCATTTCATTACTGGGTTTGTAGAACATTCGCGCTCCGGATTAATCAATGCGCTCTTTCCATCTTTTAATCTTTGCATTCGGATTGGATTCCGATACTGCAAAGGTTAAAGGCTGATGATCGGTGAAGAGGTTTATATCCTTGACCGCGTATAAATAATGTCTTAGATTGGCCAGTGCCCAAACTAAGGCTAATAGTTTCCTTTCGTTGGTAGCATAGTTATCCTTTATGTCCTTCAATGTCCTTGAGATCATTGTAAATGGACGTCCCTCTTGGGACAGCATTGCACCAATGATATAGGCCGAGGCATCTGTCGTTAGATCAAATGCATTTTTATAATCGGGGTATCTTAGTATGATGTCGTCGGATGCCAAGATATTTCGAAGCTTGTGACCTGTGTCTACTAACTGTTCCGTTTTCTATTGTGTAGTGTCCAGCAGAGCTTTAAGCAATGCAGAACTATTCGACCCACCCTCACACTCAAATGATAAGAGCTTTTTCACTATCAATAAATCAATAATAGCTAAAGAAGCGTTTGAAGACCAATCACATTAGATTAAGATCGTATGATTGCACAGTTAGATAAGGAAAGCTCCCAAACTGCAGCTTACCTGCTTGCAGCTTCCCAAAGCCCAAATCAATATTCTCTTATCTCTCTTGACGAACGCTTGTGTTTATAAGACATAGTCCAAATATTAATTGGAGACCACACGTGTCCCAAGTTATTATTATTTAAATTATTATATTGAGAAAAGCCGTGATTATCAAAGGCAGTTTTGTGTGTGAATTTGTGCGAGAACATAAGGTAAATAAGTGCCGTGTAGTGAGTCCCAATATTAATACAGATTTCCGTAGGGCTCAGCTTCGAAGGCGTATCGGTGGCGGAGTCCCCGACAACAGCACCTTCTCTGCTCGCGAATATTTTATTCGAGCCAATTCCGCAGCACAACGACAATTTTCGGCTCATTATTGGTTCCTACGATCCATAGGCAGCGGCCAAAAGGAGACTTAACCTCCAGCCGCCCGGTTACGTAACCTGCCGCATGGCAGATGCGAACTGGGCAACCAAGTAGAAGACCGGAGTGCTCCAACGAACCAAGCCATGTGAGAGATTCGACGTAGATCGGATGCATCGCCTCACCACTTGACTATTATCACCGCGAGGCGGCAGAAAAAACCCCATCTGGCCGAAGACCCAGTTTAAGGGTTCTGCACACAATCAGGGCGCAATATACGCTGCGCGCAGCAATGTTTTTGTTTTGATTTTGTTTTATTTTATTTAATTATTTTGACAATTTATTAATAAGCAAATACCCCGCAGATTGACATGAGTGTGGCATTCGGTAGATGATTAGGTTTATTTACATTTTTGACCAGCAGCTCTCAACGCCAACGTGAACTTGGACCCAACTTTACAGCGTATCATGGAGTGACGAAATGAAAAGGTCGTGAGTAATAAATAACAACAACCAAAACTACCTAATACCAATCTATATAAAATGCCGCTCTACTGTCCCTATTTTGAATCAATATTTTGCGGTAAAATCTAAGTAAAACCTAGTAAAATTAAGCTTAAATAATAATCATGCCTTAATCAATAATAAATACTTATATTGTTAATAAGTATGATTAGATGTAGAATTTATGGCATAGTTAGGGATAATGGACGATAGGTTAAATTAGATAGATTGTAAATGAAGCAACTAAATTTAGGTAAATGAATTATTAAATGAAATTGAAGTTGAAGAATATGAATTTTGAATAAAAATATCATAATGGTTTGTCGAGTACTTATGTCGAACACTCACTTAAATATGTGGTAGAGATTTTGAGGCTCGGCCAAGGGACAATGCCAAATCACAAGTACCATTGTCACGGTAGGGAGGGTAAAGACTTTCGGGAATAATTACCATCTGAATTCCCCATATCTGTCAGAATCTCTTTGCTCAACTATACACGAGTCGGCGTGAACCCGAAGTAGCATCTTGATCCATCCTTTTCTTTATCGTGTAAATTTTGTTGTGTAAGACGCACTAATTAAATGTAGTAGCGTGTCGTACTATCCTAAGCTAGAAAGAACCCCGACCACGGCGAGCTAGACCTGAGCATAGCAAGAGTGCGCATCCCTAGCGAAGGAAGTACAAGGTCCTCTCTTAATAGTAAACAACACCCTCTATTAGAAGACCGACTGGGAACAACCCTTACAACACGAGGTACACTACACATTTTGGCGCCCAAACGTGAGGCCAATCAGATCGTATATCTGTTTAGCACACGAAGCTCTATACTTAACCATCCACCTTAGGGAAACAATAGAACTAAATTCAATAAATTAACATATTGGATTGAGAGCATCGATTGGAAGAGATAGTGTAATTTAGGAATATGCGATTTAATTTGAAAGAGAATTGATCGACCAAAGGCAGCTGTTTCAATTCCACAGAAGCTTATCACCATACGTTATTTAATTCAACCTTGTATACTATCTGACCTTCTTGGAACACATTATACTGAAACTTTATTAAGTTGGTATCTTGTCCGATCGTCTAGTTAACAAGAGCATGAGGCAATAGACAAAATACAATCCACTAGTAATTATAGATTGAACTGAGATTTTCTGACAGGAGGATCGACATAAAGAAAGACAAACCAAAATTCAAAACTAATTATAATTTAATATCTAGAGTATGGCAGCCAAGCATAGTTCTGATAATGCAGTTGACATGTCACAAGGCATTGAAAACAGCTGCGCTATATGTAAAGAAATATTTACACCAACAGTTTTATCTGCAACAGCACCTTGCAGACATTCATTTCATAAGCAGTGTATTATAAACCATATAAAAAATACACAAACATGTCCCACTTGCAATGCAGATTGCAACGAAACAAATTTATCGTATTCTAATAATTCACTGTTCGCTGAATTAAATGCCGCAGTAGCAGGCACATCTAGTGTAAGCGAATATCAGGAAAATAATGATAATTATCCATCTAGAAGAAATACCAGATCTGGCAGAGTCCGAGGTACACCTCCTAGAAGGGGAATGACAACCAGAAACACATACAGAGGAAATTTGGATAGGCTATTATCAGAACCACCAACAACTTCCGGTATGACTTTTAGTACCCAGACAGAGATGATGAATTATGTACAACTGACTGTTAGCCAACAGCAGGCTCAGCTAATGGAGCAACTCACCTCTTACATAGGGAAGACCATAGAGTCATCCATTAAAACTCAATTGGACAACTTACAATTACCACCAACCACTCACACAAATTCCACACACGAGAATATTCACTCAAATGGAGATCGTAGTAGGAATGATTCTGATCAAAACCGTTATTCTCAAAATTATTCAGGTAATAATGTAGAAGAAATATGCATAAACAGGAGCAATCCCAACTCTTATGTAAGCCCAGAAAAAGTATCAGGAATTATCCAAAAATGGGGTTTGAAGTTCGACGGCAGCAAAACAAGCATCCGAATGGACGAATTTCTGTACAGGATATGTTCACTTACCAAACAAAATCTACGTAATGATTTCGGTCTTCTATGTGACCATTTATACCTCTTATTCGCAGGAAAAGCAAGCGATTGGTATTGGAAGTTCCATCGAAACAATTACAATTTCGATTGGAATACGTTTTGTGGCGAATTCAGGAATAGATTTGGAGATATTGAGACAGACTATGACATTTGGGAAGCAATCCGCAAACGCAAACAAGGGGAAAACGAAGCTTTTGAAGATTTTCAAGAAAACATGGAAAGATTGCTAGATAGACTTCAGAACGGAGTTTCCGAAGCACAGTTAGTTGAATTGTTAGTTAGGAATGCGAAGCCTAGTCTACAACACGAGTTATTGCATCTTAAAATCCTAAATAGAGCACAGCTCCGACACGAAGTACGCAGGCACGAACAGTTCTATAACAATCTTATACCAATGAATTACAGGAAACAAAAAATTTAAGTCAACCTGAGATTAATTTTTCTTTCACGCCTTTACACATGAGGATATACCGACTATTTGAGGGGGGCTATATTTTATACATTCGGCGTACTAGAAGTTATACTTTCTGATAACGGTAGTCAATTTAAGTCAAGCTATTTTCAAGCTTTCCTAACCAGTTTCGGAGTACAACAGAAACTTACAGCAATCTATTCTCCACAGGCTAACGCGAGTGAAAGACTTAACAGATCAGTATTAGCCGCGATTAGAGCTTATATAGGAATGATCACACCAATTGGGATGACAATTTAGACGCTATAAGCGGCTCTCTAAGAGCATCTTTACATCGAAGCACAGGTTCATCGCCATACTTCTTGACATTTGGTCAGCATATGATTCTCAACGGCAAGGATTATAGCGCAGTTTGAATTTATTAACTGACGACACTCGGCTACAAAAACCATATATCTTACAATTACAGAGACGACAAGCCAAATTAAGCATAAACCGATCACATGAAGAGAACGCTAATAGATACAATTTACGTACTCGGCAGATAGAATTTAAAAACGGCGACTTAGTTTACGCTAGAAATTTTACGCAAAGTAATACCATAAAAAAAATTTAGTAGTAAATTAGCACCAGTATTTCTTCCAGCCAAAGTTTATAAAAAACGCAGTTCTTATTATTATGAACTAGAGAATGAGAAAGGAAAGAAATTAGGAGTATTTCATTTAAAGGATATACAGAGCAGAAAACAACAGGTATGTTCAGATAAGGCTTCCTAGAAAAGTCTTGTCACCCTTATCTGTGGGTGTAGTGTCCAGCAGAGCTTTAAGCAATGCAGAACTATTCGACCCACCCTCACACTCAAATGATAAGAGCTTTTTCGCTATCCATAAATCAATAATAGCTAAAGAAGCGTTTGAAGACCAATCACATTAGATTAAGATCGTATGATTGCACAGTTAGATAAGGAAAGCTCCCAAACTGCAGCTTACCTGCTTGCAGCTTCCCAAAGCCCAAATCAATATTCTCTTATCTCTCTTGACGAACGCTTGTGTTTATAAGACATAGTCCAAATATTAATTGGAGACCACACGTGTCCCAAGTTATTATTATTTAAATTATTATATTGAGAAAAGCCGTGATTATCAAAGGCAGTTTTGTGTGTGAATTTGTGCGAGAACATAAGGTAAATAAATGCCGTGTAGTGAGTCCCAATATTAATACAGATTTCCGTAGGGCTCAGCTTCGAAGGCGTATCGGTGGCGGAGTCCCCGACAACAGCACCTTCTCTGCTCGCGAATATTTTATTCGAGCCAATTCCGCAGCACAACGACAATTTTCGGCTCATTATTGGTTCCTACGATCCATAGGCAGCGGCCAAAAGGAGACTTAACCTCCAGCCGCCCGGTTACGTAACCTGCCGCATGGCAGATGCGAACTGGGCAACCAAGTAGAAGACCGGAGTGCTCCAACGAACCAAGCCATGTGAGAGATTCGACGTAGATTGGATGCATCGCCTCACCACTTGACTATTATCACCGCGAGGCGGCGGAAAAAACCCCATCTGGCCGAAGACCCAGTTTAAGGGTTCTGCACACAATCAGGGCGCAATATACGCTGCGCGCAGCAATGTTTTTGTTTTGATTTTGTTTTATTTTATTTAATTATTTTGACAATTTATTAATAAGCAAATACCCCGCAGATTGACATGAGTGTGGCATTCGGTAGATGATTAGGTTTATTTACATTTTTGACCAGCAGCTCTCAACGCCAACGTGAACTTGGACCCAACTTTACAGCGTATCATGGAGTGACGAAATGAAAAGGTCGTGAGTAATAAATAACAACAACCAAAACTACCTAATATCAATCTATATAAAATGCCGCTCTACTGTCCCTATTTTGAATCAATATTTTGCGGTAAAATCTAAGTAAAACCTAGTAAAATTAAGCTTAAATAATAATCATGCCTTAATCAATAATAAATACTTATATTGTTAATAAGTATGATTAGATGTAGAATTTAGGGCATAGTTAGTGTTTACGTGAGGGGCCCATTGTGCCGCCTCGGTGCAGGAGCGAGCTTTCTGTCCCCCGCCTTGCGCTCACACTCCGAGCACCACCGATCTCCCGCTCTCGCTTGCTGTCCCCCGCCTTGCGCTCACACACCGAGCACCACCGATCTCCCGCTCTCGCTTTAACGAGGCAAAGCGAGCGGGAGTTCGGCTTTATGTTAAGTTATGTTAAGTCAGTCTTATGTATAAAGCCGAATAAAGCTGATGCTACCCCACGACGCCCCCGCTATATTTTCTCATTTTCGAACCCCGACGGGTTATTGCACCGTTTTGCGACGTGGGACATATTGGCCAAGTCTAAGGATTCACCTGGCAGGATTCGCCCCCCAACATTTTGGTCCTTCGAGCCGGATTCTGGAAGGATATCCTCCACATCACCGGCATATCCGCCAAGCTAAGTACGACTTTTCCGTATTATCCAATCTTCACTGTCGATCTGCAACAGTGGGCCGAACACACAATTTCGGTCGCATTTTTGCAAAGATCTCCTTCTGTTGCGTGTCAACTCCCAGTCCGAGTTTTCCCGACACCAAGGCAGTGAAGAGTTACAATTTCCACTCGCCTCCGTTCCGCGAAAATTCTCATCGGCGACCGCTTGTGTGCGCCGCCATATTCCTCGTCGTCTCTTTCATTTTCCGTTGCCCATCAACTTGCAGCCATACAACGGCGAACTTTTTTGCACATACATGTGTACATATGCACACCGATCCGTGCATATATATAGTGAACAGTAAAATAAGTGTAGCGGACAAAGCAATTATTATATATATTATATATATATATATATATATATATATATATATAATATATATATATTATATCGGGCCGCTGGTGTGCGCTGTTTTCGGGAGTTTTACTCTGTTCGCAGAACAGGCTACCGCTGCCGCCAGATTTGATTTTTTGTGCCGTCTCCATACACAATTTTCTGTTCTGTTAATACAGTCCACTCCTCGACGCTCCACTGTGCCAACACAAGCTCCTACCCATACTCCAAATTAATAATTCCATATATGTATGATATTTTCTACCTCCGATTTCAGGAATAACAAAATATAAAAAAAATAAATAACCCAAACCCATATAATATTAAAACCAACTATTAAGTAAATCTAAAGTGAGCCAAACGCCACAAATAAAGTTCCTACGCAACCGCGAGTGTTTAATTCTTTTTCAATTTCGCCGCCGCAGAGGCCGTGTTGTCGTTGCTGTTTTGCTTGCCGTCGGCATAACGCAGCGCGATTTTTATTCGCGACCAAGAACAGAGCTTTTAAGTCCAGCTCCTCGGATTGGAATAATTAAACATTTGCGGCTTGCAGTGTACGACATTAACATTTGTCCGACGAATACCAGCATAACCAACATCCAAATTCAATCCGCACCGGTGCAACTGCGCTTGTTCTGTTTATTTATTATATCTCATCCACTTCGCCGCCGCAGAAGCCGTGCGTGTTGTTGTTGCCCCTTAATTTCCGGCCATCATATCAGCACCGCTCGCCGTCGGCATAACACAGCGAGTTTTTCTCCGCGACCAAGAACCGAGCTTTTAAGTCCAGCTCCTCGGTTGGGAACAATTAAATCCACAGCGCTGGGTTTGTTTATTTATTATTTCTCATCCACTTCGCCGCCGCAGAAGCCGTGCGTGTTGTTGTTGCCGCTTAAACTCTCGCCATCATATAGGCGAGCTTTAGTTTCCCGAGACTAAGAACTGAGTTGTTTATTAACTCCACCCGTCCAATGCTGCACTCATCAAAATCTCACTGATTGATTTAATTCTGATTCCTTTGATTTGTTTGCAGAAACCCGACCCGTGCGTGGCGGCCTGGGCTCAGATACATCCCCATCTCAATAATTAACAATAAATACGTATCTACACTTAGTACCTCCATTCGATTGCGTTTAGTGTGACCGTCCTCCCGCTCGACAATTGGCAAGCACTGATCAGCAGCGTTTGCTTCCTAGAATGCCCACGGGAGACGATAAGAAACCGCGCCCGATTCCCTCCATCCGTTTGGATAGGTCCCAATCCGCATCCCCGCGGGCGTCTCAACTGAAGCCAAAGGCTACCGCTGCCATTCCAAGAGCAAGGAGCGACGAATCCGTCGACACACTATCTGGGTCCTCGCCTAGATTAACTCGGTCAGTAGTCAAAATGGCGCAAAATGCGATAGACGTCGCTCTCAAACGATTTATTGCCACAACAGACCGTGTCAGTCAATTCGAGGCGAATCTCCACACCCCGGGCACACCGGAGACTGAACAATTTTCCCCCTTCATGTGTAAAGTCCATAGGGACCAAATAAGGGCCCTGTGGGAAAAGGTGGAGAAAAGTTATGAGAGCTGCTCCCAACTGCTCTCCGCGTCAGACGACGGCGCGGACACCTCGACAGTGCTGGAGTCAAAGTACAGCTACTGCTATTCCGTTTATTCGAAGTGTGTTGCCAAACTTGAGGAAACAATTTCACAAGCCGCCTCTCAGTCTGATTGGGCGGCTAATAGTATCCACACACCCGCTCCCACCGGGTGTCGTTTGCCACCAGTGGACACAGAGGTTTTCGCGGGCGACTATCTTCGTTGGCCAACTTTCAGAGACCTGTTCACGGCGATTTACATACACAACTCTCGTATCACCCCGGTTGAAAAGTTGTTCCACCTCCTTTCCAAGACCAGTGGCGACGCGAATGCCATCGTGTCCAAGGCCCCCCTCACCAATGAAGGGTTCGCCTCAGCGTGGCGAAGCCTCACCGAACGCTTCGAAAATCGACGGTTGCTGGTCAACAGCCAGTTAAAGATCCTCTTCAATATCCAGGCTGTGCCTCAGGAATCCGGAGTCGCGCTGAAGTATCTGCAGGGCACAATTCAAAGCTGCCTGGCAGCCTTAGAGATGTCTTCGATTCAAGTCGAAGCTTGGGATTGTATCCTGGTCTATATGGTGTCCACCAAGCTTCCCAAAATCACACTTTCGCTGTGGGAGCAATCCATCCACAATAAAGCCGAAATTCCAACATGGAAGGAGTTAGATGTCTTTTTGACAGAGCGTCATCGCACCCTGGAGGCCATCGACGACGTTAGGCCTAGCGGTTCCGGGCCAGTTCCGCCGAGATCGGCACCCACGAGCGCGCCAATTCGCAGGCTCAACTCGTACGAGACCCGAGTGGCTTCTGCCCCCAAGGGGTGCGATCTCTGTCCTGGCGAGAATCACCCTGCTCGATTATGTCCACGTTTTCTTGAAATGGATGTGAGTGGTCGCTCCGACTATATCAAGAGGAAGCAGCTCTGCCTAAACTGTTTCGCACGAGGGCATCAGCAACGGGACTGCACGAGTGCCCACAGCTGCTCTATCTGCCATAGCCGGCATCACACTCTTCTACACCGCGGTAACCCCTTCGCAACCGCTCCAAGTCCGTCGGCGTCAACGAGACACCAACCCGCGTCCACTCCCAGCGGTTCCGGTGGCTCAGACGAACACTCTGACGTACAAGTGTGCTTCGCTTCTGGTTCGGGGGCCGTCCTATTGGGCACCGCCCTCATTAACGTGTGTCATCTCGGGTGCAACTTCCAAGCACGAGCCTTAATAGACTCAGGGTCCGAAGCGACTTTCATCACGGAAAGGCTGTTCAACTTGATTAAGCTCCCTTTCAAGACAATTCAAGCCCAAATCTCCGGCCTTAATCAGTCCATTTCTGCGCAGTCTACCAAATGATGCCACTTTTCAATTCGGTCACCTGCCAGACCCGGGTTACAATTAGAGACTGCAGCATATGTGCTGCCGCAACTGGCTGGCACCCTGCCATCGTACCCGATTCCGCGAGATCTTCTAAAGGGGCTGCCCGACGTCCCCTTGGCAGACCCCAAGTTCTTCGAGAGCTCCCAAATTGACGTACTGATAGGAGCCGATATTCTGCCGTCTATCCTCCTTGGCAACTTCAAAACTAACATCTGAGGGTCGCTTCTCGGACAGGAGACTATTTTTGGATGGGTGCTGACAGGCCCTTTGTCTCCTGCCACCCCCCGCAGTGTGAGTGCCTTCTCCACACGAGTGGCTTGCAGCCAAGACGATTCGCTGGACCAGCTTCTCACAAAATTCTGGGAGGTGGAGGAAAGCCCCACACGTATCGTCCCGGAAGCTGATGAGGTCTGCGAGCGCAATTTTGTCCAGACTACTCTGAGGAATGAGGGTGGCAAGTATGTCGTGACGCTCCCCCTGCGTGACCCCGAGCACATGGGTTCCGAACTAGCGTCCTCACGATCGCTCGCCCTGGCCCAGTTCCTGCGTAACGAGCAACGCCTTAAAAAGGACCCCCCCCTAAAGGCCCGGTATGACGCAGTAATTCAAGAATACCTCGACTTGGGTCACATGAAAGAAGTTTCTCCAACAAGCCATTCAGCTTCCTACTATCTTCCGCACCATGCGGTGTTCAAACTCGACAGTACGACCACCAAGGTCCGGGTAGTATTTAATGCGTCTAGCCCTTCCGCAAACGGAACCAGTCTGAATGACATTCTTTATGCAGGCCCGGTCCTGCAGTCCGACTTGACCATTCAGATCCTAAAGTGGCGGTACTTTAAGTTTGTATTCAATGCTAACATCGAGAAGATGTATAGACAGATTTGGGTAAACCCTAAACACACTTCTCTCCAACGCATCCAATTTCGCAGCCCCGATGGGAACATCCGCGACTACGAGCTAAAAACCGTCACCTTTGGAGTCAATTGCGCCCCTTTCCTTGCGATTCGTGTCCTGCAACAACTCGCCGACGACGAAGAGTCGAGGTATCCGCAGGCCAGTCAAATTATCCGACAATTTATGTATGTTGACGACGTTCTAGCAGGGGCAGACTCCAAAATTGAGGCGCAGAAGGCAGTCCGCGAGCTGGAGGGGGCCCTGGGTTTGGCAGGGTTCCCACTCAGAAAATGGACTTCCAATTGCAAGGCGATTCTGGCCGACATTCCGAGCGACCATCTCCTCCGGGCCGATTTCCTGGAGATAGACGCTGACAGCACAGCCAAGACTCTTGGAATACGATGGAGAGCGACGACAGACGAGTTCTATTTCATTCCGCCGGAACTGACCACGGGGTCGTCCTTCACGAAACGCCAGGCCCTATCCCAGATTGCCAAGTTGTTCGATCCAGCGGGCTGGCTCGCCCCCTTTATTGTCCGGGCGAAGATGTTCATGCAGGACATTTGGCTCCAGGCATTAGGTTGGGATGACGTCCTCCCTCGCGATCTCTCTCAACGATGGGTGGATTTCCTAGGGAGTTACTCCGCGCTCGACCAAATCCGCATCCCTCGATGGGTCGCGTTCCGACCACATCTGAACATCGAGCACCATGGGTTCTGCGATGCTTCGGAAAAGGCATACGGAGCCGCCATTTATGTCCGCGTAGAGGTTGGGTCCACGGTTATGGCGAACCTGCTAACGGCAAGGACGCGAGTGACCCCAATCAGAACGGTGTCACTCCCTCGGTTGGAGTTGTGCGGGGCCTTATTGTTATCCGAAATGGCAAGTGCCGTTCTCCCCAAAATGCCAGGGCCGCCAGTCACCCTACACTGCTGGACCGACTCGACAATTGTCCTCGCCTGGTTGCAGAAACCAGCGTGTCACTGGACAACGTTCGTGGCCAATCGGGTGACAAGGATTACCCAGCTGACCGAGGTGGAGAGATGGGCACATGTTCGCTCCGATCAGAACCCAGCGGATCTCGCCAGCCGGGGGGTAACGCTCCAAGACCTCGCGGTCAGTCAATTGTGGTGGCACGGCCCCGCCTGGATGCAGAGACCTCGCTCCGAGTGGCCCACTCGAAGCAGTGATTCTCCTGTGACTGAGCTCGAGAAGCGAGCCGTCAAGGTCCACGCCACGAAGGCTCCCCCAGAAGATATTCTTGAGCGGTTCTTCACTCTCGATAAGGCGTTACGGGTCTTCGCCTATGTCCATCGCTTCATTCAGCGCACTCGGGGGATCAAAGTTCCTTCCGAGGATTCCCTGACAGCCACAGAGATTGCGGCGGCCGAACGCCTCCTGGTGGCCGCCACGCAACGCCACGTTTTTTTCTCCGAGAGTACATGCTTAAGCCAAGGGCGTCCACTACCAGCAGCCAGTCCCATGCTAAATTTGACCCCTTTTCTTGATTCGCAGGGGCTCATGAGAGCCTGCGGGCGGGTCACGGCCTCAGAAACTCTCCAATATGACGAGCGCCACCCTATAATCCTTCCGTACAACTGCCATCTGTCTCGCCTTCTTGTCCACTTTACGCATCGCATAACGCTGCACGGCGGTAATCAGCTGACCATTCGTCTGATCCGTTCCAAATTCTGGATTCCGAGGGTGAGGAATTTGGTCAAGTCAGTTATCTATTCGTGCAAGGTGTGCGTCATCCACAAGAAGAAGGTGCAGACGCAACTCATGGGAGAGCTGCCGAAGGAGAGGACATCGTTCTCTCGTCCCTTCACCTACACCGGCATGGACTACGCCGGCCCCTTCGACATCAAGAATTACACGGGCCGAGCCTGTCTGATTACAAAGGGGTATGTGCTAGTGTTCGTGTGCTTTGCCACGAAGGCCATCCATTTAGAGCCTACGTCCGACCTTACGACCGAGAAATTTCTCGCTGCTTTCGCAGCACATGGGAGGCCTGTGGGAGCAGGCGTCAAGAGCTTTAAGACCTTGTTCTATAAGTCCACGGCCACACGGAAGTACACCTTTGAAGAACTGGCCACGCTCCTGGCAAGAATCGAGGCATGCCTGAATTCGCGCCCGATCGCTCCCATGTCCGAAGACCCCGCCGACTTGTTGGCTCTTACTCCGGGACATTTTCTTGTTGGAGGGCCCCTCCTCCACGATGTCTCCGCGTCCACGCACCGCTATCGCACAAGAGGGCAGATGTACTCGAGGTACTTTGTCCTACCGTTGCCGAGTCTGCCGGGGGATCCACCCACTGCGAAAATGCCGCCGTTTTTTGCGCCTGAGCGCTGAGAAGCGGCTTCGGGCAGTACTGGCTAACCGCTACTGTCCGAGCTGTCTGGCCCACGAGCATTCGGACGGAGCATGCCGGCGAGGGGATTGCTGCAAAACGTGCGGCCAGGACCATCACACCCTGCTCCACCTATCCGAGCGACCATTGTCGACGCGCCGGCTGCGGCAGAATGCGCGCCGGTCTCGGGACGCCGTCGCCCCTTCTCGGCAACCGGCAGCAGCACCCCGGACGCCCTCCGCCACTCCACGGTCGACTCCCGCCCGTCCACCATCGTCCGACACCCGCCAGGGGCGCCTGCAGGGTGCAGCCTCAGCGCCGACGCTGTCATCGCGGCCCAAAGCACCGTCTTCGGCTGGGTCGTGTCGGGGGCCTGCCATCAGCCATAGCTGCAACGACCCTGTTGCAATCCGAGCGATTGCAAGGGGGGCAGGATGTTTACGTGAGGGGCCCATTGTGCCGCCTCGGTTCAGGAGCGAGCTTTCTGTCCCCCGCCTTGCGCTCACACTCCGAGCACCACCGATCTCCCGCTCTCGCTTGCTGTCCCCCGCCTTGCGCTCACACTCCGAGCACCACCGATCTCCCGCTCTCGCTTTAACGAGGCAAAGCGAGCGGGAGCTCGGCTTTATGTTAAGTTATGTTAAGTCAGTCTTATGTATGAAGCCGAATAAAGCTGACGCTACCCCACGACGCCCCCGCTATATTTTCTCATTTTCGAACCCCGACGGGTTATTGCACCGTTTTGCGACGTGGGACATATTGGCCAAGTCTAAGGATTCACCTGGCAGGATTCGCCCCCCAACAGTTAGGGATAATGGACGATAGGTTAAATTAGATAGATTGTAAATGAAGCAACTAAATTTAGGTAAATGAATTATTAAATGAAATTGAAGTTGAAGAATATGAATTTTGAATAAAAATATCATAATGGTTTGTCGAGTACTTATGTCGAACACTCACTTAAATATGTGGTAGAGATTTTGAGGCTCGGCCAAGGGACAATGCCAAATCACAAGTACCATTGTCACGGTAGGGAGGGTAAAGACTTTCGGGAATAATTACCATCTGAATTCCCCATATCTGTCAGAATCTCTTTGCTCAGCTATACACGAGTCGGCGTGAACCCGAAGTAGCATCTTGATCCATAATTTTCTTTATCGATTCTTTTCGTGTAAATTTTGTTGTGTAAGACGCACTAATTAAATGTAGTAGCGTGTCGTACTATCCTAAGCTAGAAAGAACCCCGACCACGGCGAGCTAGACCTGAGCATAGCAAGGTCCTCTCTTAATAGTAAACAACACCCTCTATTAGAAGACCGACTGGGAACAACCCTTACAACACGAGGTACACTACAATTGCTATTGCCGAAAAATCGCTAATAAAACATCGGTAATAGCTATCCAGACCTAGAAATGACCGTAGCTCGAATACATTTTTGGGTTCTGGAAATTCTTTAATGGCTTTTACTTTCTCTGGGTAAGTGGTAGCACCATTTCAAGTGGCTATAAACTCAAGAAAGCTGACGCTTTTCTTGAAAAAGCTTAACTTTTATATCGATACCAGTCTACATGTTTGACGTAAGAGTTTTCGTCCTCCAAGAAAATTATTACTTCGTCAACGTAAACATAGAAAAATTTACCGATTTGTTCTCTTAGTATGTCATCGATGGTCCTCTGAAAAATGCTGGATACATTTTTGAGGCCAAACTCATATTTACCACCATTTACTGAGCTCTTAGCAGAGTTTCTGAGTTTCTTAGCAGATCCTGATTTTCGTTGTTGACAAAATCCGATGCTTCCAAGGGGTACGGGCATAATTTTGCGTATATGGGCTGCTCGTTAACTGTTCTGATGGTAGCTACCACCGAAGTGTTGTAAGGTAAAGTCTCGTTAGGATCTGCAAAGGCTTTTCTCCGGGTTCTTAGCATCTCTAAAAACGCATCTTTTGCCAATGGCGGTGCAGCTGAACAATCTACGCTGGTGAAATTAACGTCAGTGCATTTGTGAAAATCGATCTGCTCTACCTCGGTTCCCAATTTTAGGTGGCCGGAGGATATGCAGAGTGATGCCCCTGCATGTTTTAACAGGTCAAGGCCGATTATTCCGTCGAAGGAAGATAAGTCGGGTAGTATAAAGAACGTAGAATTTAAATTAAACATTGACACGAAGCATTTATTCGTGACTTTAGTAGTGCCATAGATTGAATAAATTGGGAATAAGGATTCTACTGGGCGAACGCCTTTTCAATCCTTTGTGACGTCGGATGGCAAGAAATCTCACATAAGTCCCCGCTACTCTTCGTCTGATGACGGGCAACAGAGATTTTCCCCTAAAAAATTTATGGTATTAGAATCATATTCGAGGTCATCATCAATTTTCTCCTCTGCTTTGAGCGCCAGTTCGCTTGGATGTGGCAGTCCTCCGATTTTGGTAGGCGTGCGTTTGACTTGGTAGGACAATTTTTGAAAGTGAGGGCTTCCATAGGTTCTGGACTATAATTTTATGCGTTTTACAAGCTATTACTGCGCTGATCGTAATGGATCTGCGCCCTAGTCTGTTTATTGCCGGTTTTTCCCGCCATCTACTTGGGAGTCCACCGGCTGATGGTTTTTTACCAGTTGCCGATTTTGTGTTTTTTCGCCTACCTTGCGGTCTTCTTGGCTTTTTGCAATGGTTACCACGAAGGTGTACTTTTCACGGTTGGACTCAACCTCCTGTGCTAGAGCTAGAGACGTCGGTAAATCTTTGTGACGTTTCGCCTAAGTTCTGATATAAATACCCTTAGAGCGTCTTCTCAGAATTTGTCACACGGAACTTTTGCCATACTCGAGTCATATGACATATGAACCTTATTTGTTAACAAAGGGAGTTTTTTCACTACTTTGTCATAAAAGTTTAGCAGAGTTAGGCCCCTTGTCTCAAGGTTCGATGACGTGCATCTGTCGTTTGTCACTGTACGTAAAATCAAGGCGACTTGCTATCGCGTTAAAATTCAGTACTGTGCTAAACGAGGACAACACCGCATCGGCAGGTCCTCTGACCTTGCTTTTTATGATGATAACTGCCTGAGCTATCATTATATCGTCTAAAAATATGATAAGCGGCGACTGCCGCTTGTCTCCAGGAAACGTATGAATCTTGTGCCCCTGAAAATTCAAGCAGGCTCGTCACATCTAACATTGTCGTCGATTTCTATTCTTTATATGTTGTGATTTCTAAGGTTTGGGCAGGTTTCGATGCTACCACTTGAGCAGCAAGCAGATCGATCGTGTGCCGCAGCTCTAGCTCTCTTTATTGATTTTACGCGGCCTGCTCTGCCAGTGCTCTGCTGACGGCAGCTTCAACTAAGCCAGTAATGTGATTGGGTTCCATTTGTACTGGGGGATGGGGCGCTTGTGTTTTATTGTAAAGTCTTGACCGCTCTCTTCGCTCCCGGAGACTCGGAATGCAGCAAAAAAAGAAAACAAAAAATAAAAAACCAAATAAACCAAATGCAAAGTCAAAAAGTAAAACCGCTGCTCCACCGATTCTCTGTAATTGTGTTTGATTTTCTATTTATTGGTTAGTACGTTATACTTGCAATGTATTTAATTTTTTTTTAACACGTATTTGTTGCAGAAAATATTTTCAGATAAACTTCGGGACACAATAAAAATTTTGAATTTTTTGCAGACTAAAAGTTTAATAGCTAGAGAAATCCACTTACATTTTTATGAGGATGGGTTTTCCGCGAGTTGGGCGCCAATAAAAAAAGTTTCCTAAGTTTATTAATCTGGAAGCTGCAGACAGGATGATCACGCACTTCCGCCACTGTTGATAATAGGCGAGTGGCCTGACGTCGAGTATTGTGGCCTGCTAGAGGTCGGTCCGTAATTCTTTCACTGAAGAAAGAGGTAGAATAGGGTGGGAGGAGAACTATCTCTCTTTATCTTCTGGCCTAGGGACTCAGACAGATTTATAAAAGTAATTATAGATAACGGTGGTTTGCTGGAGTTGTTTTGATGAGCTTGTGCTCTTTATACTTTGAACAGTAAAAACAAACTAAAACTTAAAGCTAAGAAAAGTCTTACAGCAGCCACGCAAATATGCAGCGCTTGCCGTCTGTGCACGAGCATCCGGAATTGAGGCTTAATCTAACCTTAAGCGCATCCAAACTCTGCAAAACCGAGGCCTTGGGTAAATAACATACTGCCCCTGGTATGTGCGTGGTTCCACAATACACATGGAATTGAAAGTATTCACAATTGAGGAGCAGATCGGCAGCGATACGGCGACAGACTGCTGAGATACCAGAGTCGACTCGCATGATGTCTAGTCCCTGCGTGTCGACTAAGAAGACTGGGAAGACAAGGCTTTGCCAAGACCATGGCATCTCAGTGACGTAGTCACATTAACATATTCCTTGTATGGCTATACAGGGTTTGGTCATATTAAAATTGTTATTAATGTGTTGTTAAAGTAAATTATCTTCTATCATTATTCTTGCTCTTTTAATAGCGACTTCTAATCTTTACTTTGATTCCTAAGCGTACGTATATTTTAGAGTGGTTATAAAATGAATTGGTAAGTTCGTTGCTTTACCGAATACTAACTCATATAGACAGTAATCATGTGTTATAGAGGGAGTCGTATTGAAACTATACGAAACATAGGAGGCAGACGTCCTAATTAGCGTTATCTACTGAAATGTACGATCGGATTAATTCATTAAATGTTCTGTCGCTTCTTTTGACTGTTCAAACTGTTTGGTGGTGGTGTGCAGTAGACATAATATTTTTGATTTTTAGATAATTGCACAAGTCGTTAATTATTGAATTTGAATATTCTGTTCCCATGTCCGTAAAGAACGTCTTCATTGGACCGTACTTCAGATTAAATATTTGGTTAAATTTGGTTCAGAATAAATATTTGGTTAAATCTAATATTAGTGTTACTGCGTATTCGTTGCGATTGTTCGATTTTGGTAGTAGACCAATTGTGTCTACTAATACTCTGTCGAAGGAATTCATTGGTGTTTCAGTGATGGTTAATGATGTTCTAGTATGCTTTGTTGTTTTAGCTTTTTGGCATTTTTGACATTTTCGTATGTACACAGTAATATCAGTCATACCTTTCCAATAGTAATGTCTTCCGACCTTGGCCAAAGTTTTTGTAATGCCTGTGCGTCCTTCTTGTATTGGATTATCATGGAATGTAAACAATATAGCTTAGTTTTATTATTATTCATTATTAGGGTCACCGGGTTGAGTAGCGCTACTCTCAATGATTTTAATATTTTGTTGCCCATTTTAAATTATCAATTGAAACATGTTCAAAGATATTTTCCTACGGTGCCACTTTGAGTTGACTAATTTCATATATACCGGCTTACGTTTCAAGCCTTTGGAGCAACTGACCAAAGTCCAGAATTCCATTAATATACATAACGTCTTGCAATAACTGTCTTTACATGTTTGAGAAGACATAATTTTTTTTTTACATACTAGATCACTACTTTCTGTATTTCGTCATTTTTAATGACTTCATATACATTAGGCTTTGAGTTCCTAGGCAATTCTACTTTTTCTGTTCCTACTAGTTTATCTTGTAGTGACTTTTAATATATTTCCAGTACTCGTTGTAATTGTTAAATAGTTATTCTTGATAACACATCAGCTATCTGTGCCCTTCATATATTCAACTGTAAAGTTATATTTCCTAAGTTGAAGTCTCATTCGCGTTAGCTTTGAGCTTGAATTTGTCATAGAGAACAGGTATGTGAGTGGTCTGATATTAGTTTTGACAGTGAAGTGTCTACCATAAACATAAGGTCTGCAATAGGTTATTGCCCAATGAAATGCTTGTAATTCTTGTTCTGTTGTGCTATTATTACTTTGTATGAGAATATGTTTTTTCGGAACAACCGATGACTATTAGATCAACCAAGTAAAGGAAAGCTTAAGAAAGTCCTAGTCCGGAGAATGCTATCAATCTCTTTAATAAAATTGGGGCTAATTTTAAGCATGCCAATGCCAATTTGAATTTCCTGATTGGGAATTAGTACACAATATTTTTTTGATGATACGTGAATTTTTCGGACATTTTGAGATCTTGCTGGTTGACATATGGAATTATTACCAGAGCTGTATGTCATTGGACCATAAATTGAGGAATTCAAATTGTTTGGTCTGGTTATAATCCAATCTTAATTAAATTTCGGTGTGACAGAGTTAAAATGTTTTGAAATATTAATAAGAAATCTTCTATAAGCCCCTATTTTGGCATTGTACAGTCCAACAGACCCAACGGAATTACACTGAGACGCGTAAGGGTTCGGTTCGATTCTTATGCAGATAAAGAAAGACAATAAGTTTTATCCGGTACCACAGATACCACAGGTTTGAGTTAGAAACACTCGCGGTGGTTTATTATTATCTTCAAGGAATACAGTTTAAGATAGTTACAGATTGTAGCGCATTTACCCTATCATTAAATAAGAAAGAATTAACTCCAAGCCAGGTGGGAGCTCATTCTGCAAGACATCGATTGCATTTTAGTGCATAGAGCCGGAAGGCGCATGCAACATGAGCACTTAGTAGAAATACTCACATTCTTACAATCCATTCTTACTCATTTGAAGAAAATTTAATAATTTGTCAAAGCAGAGACGAGAAAATTAAAACGATAGCTAAGCAGGCTTTAACAAGCAGAGCTAAAAGATTTTGAAATGAGCATTGGAATAATTTATCGGAAGAAAATAATGAAGCGCAACGGAAAGCCACGTTCTGTTTAATTATCATGATCAATTAGACGTGATCTCGAAAAGCTAATAGTTCCCAAAAGTTAGAGAGAAATGCAAGTTTGACAATAACAACTGACTCAAACGTATTTATTTTTCTGAGAAGTCTGGAAAAGAAGAGGGATTCCTTCACAAGATTCCCAAAGTAAAAATTTCATTTGATTTCATACACATAGACCACTATGGTCCTGTTGAAAAAAGTAGATCGAACAAACACGTGCTAGTTATCATAGACGCGTTCACAAAGTTCGTTAGACTTTATCCTGCAAAAATAACGAAATCAAGGGAAGCTATATTTGCGTTGAAGGACTATTTTAGGCCCTACAGCAGGCCAAAATGCAGTATTTCGGACCGTGGAATACGGTTTACCTCTAAAGAATTTCAGGATTTCTTAGAAGAAAACGAAGTAAAGCACATAAAGATATCTACTGGTTCACCACAAGCTAATGTTCAAGTCGAAACGGTTAACAGAAGCATAGGTCCTATGATCGCTAAGTTGACTGAACCAGACAAAGGACTGTATTGGGACGTTGTTTTTTCTTTTGTTCGGAGTATCCCAAAAAGGAAGAATTATAGATAGTTTATATGAAAGGCTTGAAGAATTCAACAAAAATGTCGAAGATATAAATCTAAACAAAATTAGAGTAAAAACCCATTAAAAACATCGAAAAGTTGCCAGAATTCAACAAGTTGCGCACAGTCTCTACACAAAAAGTACCCTATAAATACGAAAAAGAAGACTGGGTGATGATCAAAAATTTCGATTCGCACACAGGCGTATCTAAAAATAATTCCAAAGTTCAAAGGTTCATATAGAGTAACGAAAGTTTTGCGTAACATTCGATACGTGTTAGAGGATTTTAAAGGTTTCCAACACTCTAGACTTCCTTACAAAGTTTGGGCCGTGGCAAATATGCGACCGTGGATAAATCAAAAGAAAATGTAATATTATGTGATCTGGAGCTCTCCGATCAGGATGGCCGATTGTATTCAATAACTGTATATGAATTTTAAGGAACACACATTTAGTTTTAAGCATGAAGTACATCTCACATATCTACATACACCAACTATGTTAGTCCCGATTCGCACGATTACACTTTTTTTGCGACCACCGAAGAGAACAGCAGCTACTCTTGAGCCTTCTATAGATGAAACGTATGATATGCTCTGGATAGTTTATAATAAACTTTACCTATTAAATGAGTCTTTTAAGCGTAAGAAATAGGTGTAATTCGTGTGCAGCATTTATTCTGAAACCAACAAACCGCTGCGGCGTATTGCTATGCACAGCGCTCTATGGGCCCAACAGTAGCCTCCCTCGGCACAATCCTCGACTCCAAAACTAAATTCAATAATTCGTGAGGCCCTATATTGGGCCCCACAATTTGTAGAGTTAAGGAGAATTTAAATTAGGAACCATGGAGGCGTTTATCTCTTGAATTAAAATAGGCTAAGCCCACAATATTCCAGAATGCAGGCACCCACAGTCGAACATGCCAGAAAGACTTCCATGACTTCCAAGACTTCTCGCGGAAAGCACCTCCTCTACAGTCAAGCAGCCGTTCGAGAGCAAAGTTCCTTAGAACGATCGAAGAAATTACAAGAAGGAGAGGGAAAGCTTAACCTAGGCGTCGACTTCCATGCAGGGGACTTAGGAAGATGGGGAAAAGGTAGGTCAAGGAACGGGGTTTAATAACTTGCAGGATTTGGCAGTGTCCAGACACCCGCGTATAAAACCCCTCTGTTCTACCAAATGGTTACTACCAGGACCAATATGGGAGACCCGGACTACTCCACTGATATTTTCACAGTGGACTTTGGTAGTTTGTAAGAAAGTAAAATAAATAAAGATATAAAAGATATCGACTTCGCTTTCTTTAATTTGTCTCTCTCTCTCTCTCTCTCTCTCTGCCGTTAGCAACTAGTATCTATCTCCATTCCCATCACCCTGCCTAAGGCACCTAGTCGGCTCGGTCCTTTACCGCGAGTTTTCGAGAATCACCCTCTGCTTGTGAAAGGGGACTCGAGACTGCTGGAAAGCCTCCTTTTGGAAAACAACTGGGTATTGAAGATCCCCGCGACGGTTCGTGAATACTTATCAACTCTCTGTGTATTTCCTATCAGAATGCAAGACGTTTACGTAGTAAACTTCGATTCGTTCTCTCGCTTACTTTTCAGGTTATGGGGTTCACAGAAACCTATTTATTTCGTGTGTCATTTATCAGTTTTGTAGCTTTGAAGTAAGATTCAATTTTTTGGAAATGGCTTGCTAAATCCTTGAAACCTGCCACCAAAGATTGAAACTCCAGATGAGTTTGCCTCATAAAAATGCGCTTTTCGGATCCAGCATGATCCCGTATGCGGTCAGCGATACGCAAGCCAATATGTCCGGCGTTGGTGCACAGCCAACAATAAACAGTGGCCTGCCGAGAAGTAATTTTGGGGCCATGTGGACAACCCGTAACACAAAAGTTAAACATATATTATGTTGAAATATTGATAACTCGTAATAAGCACTCGCAAATATAAAATATGCAATTAAAATGTGTGTGGCGAAGGAACCGATCAAAACAGAAACAGAGCAAGACAAAAATATAAGCTTTTATCTAAGTGCTCGAAAATATGAGTTTGAGTGATTATTCGCGGTATGCAGATCGCTTCCACAACAACAGCTCTAAAACGGATGCTGCAGTAAGCGGTAAACAAAAGGGAAAGGCGTATATATATATAGAAATTAAAGTCACTGTCTTTATAAAAGTTAATCCAGATGTTTTGGTCAAACAAGGAGCGCTGAAACACTTGCCAAAAATTTGTAGAATAAATATTCATAGTAAAAACTTTGAGCGAAGGTAGAGCAAAGAAAAAACACGTCCGACTCGTAGGCACAGCTTTTAGTTATGACTAATAATAATATCATATATAAATTAAATTGGTGTGATGTATACATGTGCACTGATATGGCCTAGGCTGTGGATATTTTAAACAATTAATTCATCTCTAATGTGTTCAGGATTACTATTGGCCAAAAAAGAAAAATCCGTCTTGGTTTAGTAAATATAACCCCAAAAAAATTAAGTCAAGGCCTTATCCTTAACTTAATCTTAATCTTAACCTTAATCTAATACTCATTAGATTGACATTTCCAGTTATTTAGCGGCTCTGTTAAAACCGAACCGAACGAGTAGGTATACAAAAACTTTTTACAGGATCCAGTTCTCCTAAAACGACTCAAAACTGATAATTTGATTTATTAATTTCTTAATACTAAATATAATATAATATTATTCACTTTCTCTCACTTTCTTTTGAAAATTCAACCGTAAATAAGTATCAGTCAATTACCTATCTATTACCTCACTTTTTTATAATTATTAATTCAACCTTCACTGATTCAAGCTTATAAACAATTGCTTTTCTTTAACAGTAACATCCATGTGCAATTGGACCAAGACCGATTAATAAGACAACTGACTGGTATTATTTTAAGTCCAATCACAAATTTGTTTAAGGATCGCATAACTACATCGATAGCCGATGGACTCAAGGAGTAAATGCATTCTGTAATGGATGACTTTAATAACGAGGATCCTTTACAACTGCTAAAAAATTGTTGTCTGGAATATCAAAAAATGCGACAAATGAACTAAAGTATCATTAAACCAAATTTACTTGTATTTAAATATTTTTATAGTCTTACTTCCTTATGATTACAAAATGCCCCTTTAATTATTATATTTCTTCCGTAAACTTGGGTTGTTTCGGAATAAAAATAAAGCATTTTTACAAAATCACTTGTTTATTAAAGAAGAAAAGGAAAGGAATATTAAAGCCAATCAAGTTTTCCACACAGATATTTTTATAGTTGGGTGCGATTAGTTTGAATATCCAAACAGGCAACACTTCTTACAGAAACTCACATCTCTGCGGTTTGCGGATCTCCCACCCATTTTATAGGATACATGTACAGTTTGTCAAGTAATTCTTTGCAAAACGAAAAATGCCACACAATTTTGAGTATAAACTGAAAATTTATAAACAAATAAAGGAATTTTTTCAAATTTTCTTTTATAATAATATTATAATAACTTTAATCTATGAATATAAAAAAAAAAACTTAATTATTTCAACTTAAAACTTAGTAAAAAATATCAAAAACAAAAACATTGCACTTAGTATGCTAACAATTAATTATTTGCAATTTGCAAAATCGTTGTGATTTTATAACGATAACTTAAAAACTATGATAGCTGCGGCTTTAATATTTGGTATGGAGACCCTTTGCATCTATTACAACAATGAGGCGTCGCGGCATTGACTTTACGAGTCCATTCAAGTCGTAATGTTCTGGGATTTTTTCCCATTCTTCCTGTACGGCTTTAATAAAAGACTTCTTACTTGGATCCCATTTGGCCACTTTCTTTTTCAATAAAGCCCACAAGCCAATTTTCTATAGTATTTAAATCTAGGCTTTGGGCAGCAGTGTTTATGACTTTTTTGCAATTACACAGCAGCCAGGTCCTGCACAGCTGCGATTTGTGCTAGGGTTCGTTGTTCTGTACAGTTTATATTTATTTCGTTTTGGATGATTCAAGTCAAGGAAACCAAGTTTCGCCGCGCTTCTTCCTAATTCATTTTTTAGAATGTCCAAATAAAACTCCCTAGTCATTGTATCATTAAAAATCCGTAGCTCACCAACGCCTTTGGATGATTTGTACCCCCATATCATTACAGACTGCTTGCAAATTTGACTGTTAGTATGATGTTTATCGGTTGGAAGGCTGTATTTGGCTTCCTCCAAACTTTATTGGTTCCGTCATGAGAATATAGCATTATTAAAAAAAAATAAGTTAAGCCGCCTTTCAATATTTATAGCTGAAAGCATCGGTTTCTTCCTGAGGAGTATTTGTAGAGATTCAGGACTTTCCTCACAGTGTCATGGCTAACTGTCTTACCGCATTCTTTTTTTTAAGTCAAATCCAACTATCTGAGGGTTATTTGCGGGTTTTTATCAATTTGTTTTAGAATTTTAGAATAGTCGCGTCTGTAGAGCTTTGGTGGTCTGACTGTAGAATTGTTCAGATGGAGTCTATTTTCCTTTTCAGCCCGTTTAATTATATTATGAGTTGTTCTTAACTTAATATTAAACATTGCTAAAAGTTCCGACGCCGATTTGCCTTTGTAATGGTTAAAGTAAACCAATTGTATGATATTATCGACAATTTGTTAGCGGGGCATGATTAAAATTATGGACTTGATCAAACACGAAGTTTTATCAACGGAATTTTTCCTGAAAATAAAAGTAAATTCCACTAAGAAGTGGCACGCGTTAATTTTCCTCAGAATTAGCTTTGCGTTGCATAATTCTAGAAATCTCTTTAACTCGTGTTTGCATTTTGCAAAGAATATTTGTCTAGCCGGCCCCGCCAGAGCTGAAAGTGAAGCAGTTGCAAAGGGCCAAAGATGTAAAGATGACCCTGGTGCTCCTGTGCGACGCGGACGTGAGGCACACGCATTGGGAAATATCGGAAACGAATGATAAAGGTGAGCCTCTTTTTGATATTATTTTTCGTAACGTTACAATATGTAACAACGGAAATACGCCAACCTTCATATATTTTCCAGAGACTATTTATTTTGGGAGACTTTCAAGGTTGGGAAATCTCTTTTTGCAAATTGAGCAAGGTAATTACCGACTCGAGAATTGGAGAGTGTCGATGCAACACTCCTTCACGAACTACAGATATATTTATTATTTGACTTATAGACCGGTGGAAAGGATCGTATTGGGCCGGCCTAAGTGCCCTATATCCCGTGGTGGGACCTACTGCCCGGAATCCTCCAGCAGCCACAGCCCAAGTCCACGCCCGGAATTATCCAGCAGCGGGACCCCTTTAGGCCGGTCAGGTGACCCGGGATTCTCCAGCAACGATATTGCCTCCTAAGACTGGACACATGGACCGAAATTCTCCAGCAACTACCCCCTGAGGCCGTTCCCGGAATTCTCCAGCAGCGGTGGCACACAAGCGGAAGGGGAAAAGTTACGACCACCCAGTCGGACTTTGCTTCATGCGGTGAGCGATTCTTAATAGAAAACTGTGTCGAGCAGGGATGGCCTTATGCATGGTCCTCAGTTCAGCAAAGTGGAAAGTGCGACATTCAGGCACCGGAATCGAACGCTGCTCCGTTCAATGTAGAATTCTGTGATATCCCTTTCGGGATATTTTTTATATTTTTGTTGTTTTTTTGTCCTCAGACTCGATATGCACATATGTGTATATCGCCGACGCAATTTAAGTTATCTATGTGGCGCGATGTGTTGAACATTAAGAAAATTAAGGTTCAATCCAAAGTTGATCCTTTAATACTATAAAAAAGTTTGAGAGTATGTTTAAAAATATTTAACTACAATAACAATTTATATAACAAATGGAAAAAATGGGCTTGTAAAAGTCTCGAAGCTTCAAATTTTTTTGTTTTTTTCTTTGAATCGAAATTTTTTTGCAGAATTTTTTATTTACCTCTCATGATGAATTTTTTTATGAGACGAGTAGTGACGGTGGCACCCTGAAAAACCCTACTGAACGGAGTGGGTGAATTTCATCATGAGTCGAGCAGCGACGTAGGCATCATGAACTACCCATGAACTACGTATGAATAAAAGCGAATGAGAACTTTAAATAATCGGTAGCTCCTACTCACTAAGCGGGTTCGCATGAAATTCATGCGGAATTTGGCTAAAAGGTCCTACTCGGTTACCGCGATGTCGGTGGAGCCCCCTGAGCCCTCCTAATTTGGCCAAAGTTTTGCAGTTTTAGGACCCAAACTCGTGCACCTGCAAGTTTGTTAGAACGGGTAAGAGAGAACCTAGTGGTTAACTCCGCTTGGAAATACTTGGGCTCTTCAGCCACTACAGTAATCCTTCAATAACAGTGCTTAAAAAGATACCAAATGCATGTATGCATTATTTTTGTGAAGGTCACGAGTTCCCTAATATCAGCGAGTGTATTTGAATACACTGAGAGAAAGAATTTTTGAACCAAATTATCCAAATTACGATAAAATCATTATTTTATACGGAAAAGTATTATAAAATAAAATTAATTTAAGTTAAAAAAAATAGTAATTAAATGGATTTGTAAATTTTGTAAGTCTTGAAAATTAAGAAGTTAAATGATAAATGAGAATAGTTTTAAGTTTAAAAGAGGAGAATTAAAAAAAAAAAAAACAAGAAAGGAAGCTAACTTCATTACGCCGCAGTTTGTATACCCTTGTAGATTGGTTACCCACAATATATATGTAAATAGTCAGTAAAAGAGATAAGAAATCTAATAAGAGATCATGGATAAGCCGGAGCATTTAAATTTAACTGACAAAAGCCCAAAAGGCCACTGTGTAACAATGAACATAGCTTAGGGTTAGGGCTCATATAGCCACCAGGTCCCACCGAGCTGCTTTAGATGCCTGGAATCAGGCCACATTGCCATACACTACAAGAGCCCTGTGGACCAGCTGCTACTTGGCCCCCAGCCCCTCGCTAGAATCATTCGGCAAGATACTAGCCGCTTGCAAGCAGAGCATGATCCAAAGGAGGAAGTTCCGGAAGCACTACTCCCCGACTACGCCGCACTTGCCACCGCAATAGAAGGCTTCTGCAGCGAGCTAGAGGCGGTAGGAATCTAAAGCCGAAGAAAGCTTCGGGACCTGATACGATCCCTGACAGAGCAACTAAGCTTACCCCTAGGCAACGGCTGCTTCTGCTCGCCAAGCCCGGCAAGCCACAAGGAGATGCATCCTCCTACAGGCCAATCTGCCTGTCGGACCCTATAGGCAAGGTCTTGGAGAGGGTCTTCGCTACCAAGCTGAGCGGAGCGATAAAAGCAGCTGGTGGTGTCTCCCCGGCGCAATGTGGCTTGGAGAAGGGAAAGTCGACGCTGGACGTTATCACGAGGGTCACAGAGGAGGGTAACGAAGGATCCAGGTGGAAAAGAGGATGTAACTCCTACTGTCTGGTGGTCACCTTTGATATTAGGAACGCGTTCAGTTCGGCAGACTGCGGCAGAATGCTGGGGTCCTTTAGCAGCTTCAATATCCAGGGGTACCTGTTGAAAATTGAGTAATCATGCTAGAAACGAGTCACGTTTCCAGGGCATAAAAAGTCTCAGCCGGAGTTCCACAGGTGTCCGTTTTGGGACCCTTGCTCTGCAATTCTATGTACGGCGGAGTACTACGGCTGCCAATGCCACCGCTATCAACCTAATAGGCTTTGCTGACGATGTCACCATAGTGGTGGTAGCCAAGGAGCTCGCTACAGCAGAGGCCATCCAGGCCATTGAGGCGTGGAGTACGTCCATAAGAACCAGCGGGACTGCAGGTGTGCCATCCAGGATGCTTCTTAATGCGAGAGGCTGTGCGCCATCAGGATACCGTCCGCGTTCCTAACCATTTCGGAAGATGCGGCGCTGGTCTTGCCGGGTAAGTGACGAGCTGATACGGGAAAGGAAGGTTTTCTCAGCCTTGCAGGGTGAGATGGCAGCGCATCCGACCAGAGCCGAGCTCAAGACTGTCTTTTGTTATTTGTAGTTAGGTTAATCAGTGGCACGGTCGGTGTCGGGTTCGCTGACGATGGGGCGGTGGTCATAACCGCAAATTGATCGAATCATGGCTCGCGAGAGCTGGCCTTGAGCTAGCGGCGCACAAGACGTAGGCAATCCTGATTTCGAGCAGGAAAATCTTGGAAACGGCCAAGGTCCAGTTAGGCGGAGCCGTGATCAGGTCTCAGAGGGCGATCAAATACCTGGGCGACCTAATCGATACACATCCCAGTGGAACGGCAGGAAGTCTCTCCCGCATACTTCTTAATACTAGAGGGCCTAGCAGATCACCAGGAAACTGCTGACGAGCGTCTTCATTTCCTAGAAGGCAGAAGCAATCGAGACCAAGTCCTATATGCGGGGCGTCAAAGCTACACACAGATTGTGCGCCGTCAGAGTGGCAAGCACATTCATCTGATCGGCGGCAGAGGAAGGCTATCGAATGCACCTCTGGTTTCAGAGTGCAAAAGAGACGGACGTAGATCGAGGAGCAAAAGGAGCGAAACGCAAGCAGACGTGACACGCCAGGACTATCAGATGCCAGGCGGCCACCTGCCTGGATAGGCTGTCCGCCAGGAGGCGCAAATAAGTTGGGCGAGCTGGTCCTCGGGCTACTCAAGTTGCGGAAGGACCTCGGTGTGGAGAGATAGGTGTAGAATGGGAAACGCAAATATGGCACATTTTACTCCACAGGCTCTCGCCTCCCTTCCTATCAGGTTGCAACTCGGCCTCGTGGCCAAGACGGGAGCGGTACCTGGGTAAAGGGGCCGCTTCCCAATTCAGGATCCTCTTCTGAATCGAGGTGCGGTACACAGGTGACGTGGCCTCACCTCCTAACTCTTTTTCCTTTCCTTGGCAAAGTGATTCCGACACCCGTCCGACGGGGTCGGACTCTGTCTCGTCCGCACCCCCCAGTTGAAGGACTCGGCACCCGGGTGACGGGACCGATTCCTTTCGGCCCGAGGAAATCCTCACTGGGATTTGGGGCGGTCGGTATCCGGGTGGCGGGTCCGACCTCACCAGGTCATGAAGGTTTCCATCTCCCAGGACAGGAAAGCACACGTAATCGGGTGAATGGCCTTGTTTCCCTCAGTCGCTCTCGATGTGCTAGTGGCCGCGACTGGGTCCCTTACGCATCCACATTTTTGGCCAGTAGGCCCCGTTATTCTGTGTCCCCGTAAATAAATATTTCTGGGGAGGATCCTGATCTGACTGAGTTTATATTATGACCCGTGATTAGCATTCTTAAAATTTAGTTTTATTACTACTGGCCAAACATATCTCAACGCAATTTAACTCAGCCATGAACCGAGATGGTTTAACCATTTTCAACGCGGATCCTAGACATAGTATCCTCCAATAGCCAAGTAAAATAAGGTCACTGGACTCCCATTGCATAAAAGAGGAATACAGTCCACTCCGATATTCTTCTTCGTGCAGTCAAAGAATATAACAAGATTATGAAATTAACAACCAAACTGAAATCATGTAAAATTCTAAGTAAGTGAAAAGGTAATACGGATCTCCCAGAAACACTTAAAACCGCATAAAACAAAATGTTGGAGTTCACTTGCGCAATAAATTCAGAATTAATAATAGAAATGGACTAATATATAAGGATATCTAATAAAGGTTTCCATTGTCTTATAAACTTGCAAGGTATTATAATTTCAGTCAGAAGTTTACAACGCAGTGCAGGAGTCATGTACGACCATATAAATTATATTTATTCTAACTCAGCATTAACAGCCAAGTCGATCTAGTCATGTCCGTCTGTCCGTCTGTCCGTCTGTCCGTCTCTACGCAAACTAGTCTCTCAGTTTTAAAGCTAAGAATGCAACTTTGCAGATAGTCTTCTATATACTTTTACTTGTCGGAACGGAAGGAACGGACGGAATCGAATGACTATATCATATTGCTGCCGTAGAACCAATCGTAATATGTTTAGAAAAAAATGTATAATTTTTTCAGACTTTTTAGAGAAAGTCATTTTGTATTATTCAAGAATTTTATAAATTCTATGAAAATTTGACTATTATATCATATAGCTGCAATAGAAAAGATCGAGAAATCAATACAATTAAAACTGAGAAATTTTTTTTAAAATTTTAGATATAGCCATTTCATTGTATTATAGAATTTCGGTTTTAATTTTATGAACATCGTACAGAAATTGACAAACCGTGAGTGTAAAACTGTAAGTGTAAATATAATAAGCATAGGTGAATATAGTTTATATAGTATTAATTATTTATTATCGAATTGAAATCTGCAAGGGTATACAAACTTCGGCGTTTCGAATTTAGCTTGCTTTTTTTATTTGCTTTAAAATATATTTACGGTCCATCGCCCTCTTCGGGACGCTCTCACTCACCTCCTGTGAGCGGTTGCGCTTCGATTAACGCTTCTGGAATGCCTCCTTTCTTCTCCTGAAGGAGGTTAACCGTGGCTCCACCCCTAAGCCACGGCAAAGCAACTTACAGCAAAAACAAAGGCCTTGGGAATGTTCTGTTTGATCATAAATGGATTAGTGAATTAAATCCTCAGCTGCGAGTGCCGTATTGCATTACGTTTCTAAAAGGTGGTGGGATATACCCATGCCACCGACGAATATGATATTGCTATAGAATATGTAAGGGAGGTTCTGTTGGCACATGTTTGAAAAAATGGGATTTATGTTAATGCTGGCGTAGATTTTGGTAGTGATGGTAGTTGTTTGCGTTAAAAAGGGCCTTACTTTCAAGAATGAATTTTAATCCACACACCCAAGCTATGTTTAGGTTTCATATAATTAGTTTTTACCTTCAAATAAATAAATATACTCCGAGCACCGTCGCGTAGAGTTCACTGATATTATTTATGGAGTGCCGTTCTAGCTTAAAACCACCGCCTTCCTAAAGTGCCGGATACTTTCAGCTACAGCAGCCCTGTAGCTGATTGCTGATTGAAGCGACAATCAGCATAAGATAAGTTATAATTACATTTATGCTGCCGGTCATACAAGTTGATTTTGCGTAGCTCAGTGTGTCAAATTTCTCTGTATGATTATTGTTTATGCATTTCAGCAATTATTTCCTACGTTATTGATCCGAGTTCCAAAATTGTATATCCACATAAATGCTATAAGCCACCGTGAAACTTCCAGATCAAAAAGTTTATAATTCCTTTTCGTTTACTTTATTCTGCTTGCATTTATGTTCATGTAGGAAATTATTTAATACTAGCGGCCCGTCCCGGCTTCGCACGGGCATTAAACATAACATTTAGATTTGTTAATTTTAACACATTCATAATAATAATAATAATATGACACAAATTCACCCCTTTTGCGTCGAGCTCCTAAAAAAGAGTAAATAAAAAAAATAAGAATAATTAAATTCAGATATTATTTAATGATTTTTTTTGTATTTATGTGTGTTTTTTTTTTTTTTTTTTTTTTTTTTTGTATATTTTTGTTTTTTTTCTTTTTTTGATATATTTTTTTAATTTTTTTGTTATTTTTTCTTCAATTATTGAGGTCATAGCCCTAAAAGAAAATACATTTATTTAGTTAGAGCTTCTCTGTAAACAATATTTGATGTTGTTTTATTTTGTGGAAGCAAAATGAATTGATTTTCAGGGGCTCCGACTCGCGATAGACCAACATACAGTTGACCATGAGTAAAACATTTCTTTCGCAGATCGATCCCTACTAATTCGAAGGTTTGGCCTTGGGACTTGTTAATTGTTAATGCGAAAGATGTTTTTACCGGAAATTGAAGCCGTTTAAATGGGATTGGCAGATCAGTTGGGATCATCGGTATCCTCGGTATATGAGCTAGTTGACCACTTGCTGGGCCAGTGATAATAGTTGCTACTATTAAATTGTCCTTTAACTCCTTAATAAGCAGCCTCGTCCCATGACACATGCTCGGAGTGTTTAAATTTCTTAAAAGCATGATTGGGATTCCGATTTTTAACGTCAATTCATGGGGTGGCAGTCCAGAAGGGTTCAACGAATTTAAAAATTCCTGTGGATAATGGACTGCATATTCAATATTCGTTACAGTGTCGATCGATTTGTATGTTTTTGTTTGGCCGGGGACTTTTTGAACAATCAGATTGTTTATTTCATTGACAGTATTATTCTTAGGTGATACTATAGCCCGAGAACACAACCAAAAGAAGTCTCTTACATGCAAATTCTCGATATCAGGGTATACAGAATCTATTAAATTTTCCAAATTATGGAGTATTTGGCCTAGAGACTCATCCAGAAGAATGGCACAATGACCGCTTAAATTTGGAGTTGGAAAAATTCCTTCCCCAAGTTTTAGCAGTTGCTGTGGGAAATCGCTATCAGTGATTCCATGAAGATGAGCTCTGATATTTGTCCTTAATTTTAATGTTTCAATCGTAGTCCATAAGGGAGACGATTTCAAGCATGCCTTGATGATATCTGCTTGCGTGCCTCTGTTAATAACGGGGAGAGTCTGTCGAAAATCTCCAGCAAATACAAAAGTAATCCCGCCCATGACTGCAGAGGAGTTCCTTAGATCCTGTAAGGTTCTGTTCACTGCCTCTATATGTGCTCTATGGCTCATCGTGCATTCGTCCCACATAATCAATGAGGCTTCTTGTAGTAATTTACCAATAGGTCCATTTTTGCGGCTGGAACATGTAGATTGATGTTCAAGATTGACGGATAGTGGAAGTTTAAAAGTAGAATGAGCAGTTTTGCCATACTTTAAGAGAGTTGCAGCAATTCCTGAGGAAGCAACTGCTATTGCTATCTTCCCTGATTGTCTTATCTTAGCAAGTATCAAATTTACAAGAAACGTCTTTTCCGTTCCACCAGGTGCATCCAAAAAGAAAACTTTTCTTTTGACATGAATGACGCTATCGACTATAGTTTCAATAGCATGTCTTTGATCTGGGACTAACTTTGGCAGGTTTTCATTGACAAAAGCGGTCAAATTATTTGTATCATAGCGATGAGTCACAGTCTCTGCTGCATTGCTTTCTGTACGAACTGATGATGGTAATCCGAAATCACTTAGGCTTTTGTCATTTAATTGCAAAAGTTTATTTTCTATTTGTATCAAACCTTCGTTTTAAATGTATGGTAAGGTGATATCTTGATTTTGCTGTCTGATTCTGTGTCTAATATCTTCACATAAATCGTCTTTGAAAATGTTCCATAATTTTAATGGTTCCGATGGCTGACAAAATAAAAGTATGACCACAAACAATTCTCTCGATTGTAATGGACATTGAGAAAGCGAAGCTTCTCTGAGAGTATTTTCCCAATGGTCATAGTTTTCTAGCAAACCTCTAGCACGGCAAGCAGCTTGATACGTTTCTTTCAGAACTCCGTCAACGGTTTTCAAGTACTGGAATGAAGTTGGACCGCGTACGTGGTGCAGCAACATCCTAAGATAGAAACACTCGGATTGAGAAGGATGGACACCGTAGACTCTACCTAAAGCGGAATCTTTTTTTATGCCTGGATAGCCCACTACATTCTCACCACGCTTCATTCTGGTGAACTTATTATTGGCCCATGTGTAGTATTGCGGGACTTCATGGTAAAGAAGTGTTTTTGCGAATTCATCTTCATTACAGAGCTCAAAAAAAGCCAGCAATGTTTTTTTACGTGGATTTTGGGCCACTTGTACAGCCGTTTCTGTGGTAAAATACACCCTTTGGCCATTTTCTAAGTGGACAGCTAACTGCAAAACTGTAGGATGCCGCTCATGGATCGGGAATTCGAATATTCGCCAAGCAGCTTCTTGAACTGAGTGGCAGTACTCTACATTTATGTGAGCATTAAAAGTCCTGCACAAAAGTGGAGAATATGAGACAATCCAACTATTATCTATAGTGAAATTTCTTCCTCTGATATTTAGCGAAGCGCTCAGTCCTCCATTTGCGGCATCACGACGAGGATATCCGTCCTCTCCAGTCTGAGTTTCGTTGACTAAACGTCGTGGGTATTTTTTTGTGCAAATACAGTTTTTACAGTTTTTTTTACATGGTGCTGATAAGTTATGTTCTCCGCATGGTCCGTGCACCATATTTTTTGTTACGATATCGTACAATATCGTATCGTTTTGTTGGTTGGGCAGTTCTGCAACTATGACGCTATCAATTTCGTCTGGTTGGATTTTTATTTCTAGCCAAAACAGCAAATGACAGTGTGGTAAACCTCGCTTCTGCCATTCTACACTTGCCATGTAACATTTCACTTTGCCGAATATTTCATCTTTAACGAATAAATTTAAGAATTTCTTCATTTTCATATGAAACACCCTTGAAATGATGTCATGACGATCGAAAGATCGCTGATCAGGTAGTAGTTCCGCTTTAATTTCAGGCCATTCGGGGTTGCACGTAAATGTGGCAAATAAGTCTGGTCTCCCGTAATTTCGGACATAAGTCTTGGGTTTTTTCATGCAGGTAACGCGGAGAACCTGTAAATGAAGATGGCAAGATTACGCGTTGACCGATATTTGATGGGTCAACATTTCCGTCTTGATTTAAAGCATCTCTGAGATGAATGTATTCTTCAGCTCTTAGTCTCTGTTGCTTATGACTTATGTAATTCAATCGTTCCGATATCATTTTTGCCATCATATCGACAATATATTGACTAAATAAGTCCCTGTAATAATGTAATGCATTAAAACAGTTAGCTCTAACCATCAACCTAAATGCATAAAATTGCATGCACGTCACAGTTTTGTTACGCGCTGTACCTTCCTGCGGAATGGTTAAATAATAACCGTCTTCTCCTCTCACGAACATTAAGGGATACTGTAGTGGATCATACGATCGGTGTAACTCAGAGACCCTTTTAAGTTGGCCGTCTCTTCCGTGGAGCACTATATCTCTGGGGCCTTTTTCTTCGTCAACCAAGAGAACGGCTACCTCGTTTACAGTTGGAGCATTGTATCTACCCGGGTGTGCTGTCTGTGGTGGGCGGTCGGAATGAATAATTACTTTTAAATTATCCGAAGAATTGCGTTCTATGTTTTGTTTAAAGCTTTGTATATATACATTGTGGCTATTCAGTGCGGTCTGTAGTTCGTTAATTAAATCTATTTTCAGCGTTGGAGCTATGTTTGACCTCAATGATAGCTGATCTGCGTCTGAAATGAAATATACCTACAAGTATCGTAGATTTTGGTCTGGTGGTGGTAAAAGGCTACCAATAAGATGATATACCTGTCCCTCTATTTTAAAAGTTGGCATAAAATTACCCTCTCTTATTTCTTTGGCGCCAAACGAAGTCATTTGAAATAGGCTATTGTACTTACGGATGTTGGTTATGAAATGTCTAGATAGCGAATGATTATTTGTCAAAAGATTTTTTATTGGCTGTGGTGGTTCCTGAATACTGGGGAGAGTAACTTTTCCAGAAGCACAGCACATGCCATTAGTTTCATCACCCATTTTTTGGCTGAACACTTAGGGCAGATCTTATTCATGTCGCCGATTTGGACGGAAGACTGTTGAGCATAATCAATCTGTGGATCGTATCTAAAAGCCGATCTGTTACTGTGGGCTAAAACTTGATTGCGACTTCTCGCTCTTGACGTCTGTTGTCGTTCTCTCTCATCTTGAAGGCGTTGGAAACGCTCAGAGCATGATTCCCTAGTGCGAGATTGAATATTTCTGATATTTTGCTCTTTAAGCCGCTGCAAACGCTGAGTACTTGTCTCTCGCGCATGCACATGAGAGGTTCTTAGATTTTGTTCAGTAAGGCGCTGCGAACGCTCAAGACTGGACTCTCGCGCGCGTACCTGAGAGGTTCTCAAATTTTGTTGAGCTAGACGCTGCGAACGCTGCAAACTGGATTCTCGCGCGCGTGCTTGAGAGGTTCTCAAATTTTGATCAGCTAGTCGCTCTGAACGCTCAAGACTAGACTCTCGCGCACGGACTCGAGAAGTCCTCACATTTTGTTCAGCGAGCCGTTGAGAACGCTGCAAACTGGATTCTCGCGCGCGTATTTGAGCGGTTCTCATATTTTGTTCAGCGAGCCGTTGTGAACGCTCGGTACTCGACTCTCTAGCACGCGATTGTGCCACATATTGTCTATGAATTGAAAGACGATTTTCAGTTTCTGATGAAGAATCTTCATTTCGACGTATTTTTGATGCCCTGGCCTGGGAACTATTTCTAGAAAGTTGAGATCTTGATCTTTTAGGCATTTCAAAATGACAAAAGAAAAAATGCCTTTGAACTAAATTAGCATAACTGTAAGCTATATATGCTACTATATTACAACGTAAACAACTACCTACTATTTATTAAAATTAAATTAAAAATCATGAAAAATATTCAAGTAATTTATTAGGTTAACTAAGTGAACAATATTTTATATAAATGGGTTTAGTTCTGAAAAGAACTTTTTAAATCGGTTTAGTTACTTACTAAACGAATTATTATCAAGCGTAAATTTTTAAATTCCGCACACGTCCATCACGTAGGGAGCCGACCGCGCGAGTGAGCCGCGCGGCAAGTTTATTTCGTGATCTTAACCCCCCTCCCGTACCCCTGCCCGAGTGACGCCTACAACGCATAGCTAGCCGAATACAGTTGATTTTTAATTTTTTTTTTTAACTCGTGATATCTTTTGAATGGATTGTCAGAATCGAATAATTCAAAAAGTAATATAAAAATATTGAAGCAGTCTTAAATAATACATCATTTATTTTGATAAGGGTTAATACCAAGGAACAAATAAAGAGCTTTTTGTAGTGGTGGTATTTTAATTTCTTTTTTTCAATAATAGTTAGAGACATGCTGCTGCTGATTTTTTGTAGATAATGGTGTGTTCTAAAAAAATGTAGTATATCATTTTGTTCTATCATCAATAGTTTTCGTAGCGCAAGCGATGTAAGGTAGTTTTTTGATATTTTTTTCACACCTCGGATTACGTTATCGTAATTTTAGTAAGGATTCCTATTTTTTTGAAAATGAAATATAGCCTATGTCACTCAGGAATGATGTAGCTTTCCAACAGTGAAAGTGAAATTTTTCAAATCTGCCAAGTAGTTTCGGAGCGATATTTCACTCTTGCTTCATCCAGCTCTTTAACTGCAAACTCCTGCATCAAATCCTTCAGCTCGTTGCAATCTGCCAACCGCATTTCAACTCCTGTTAAAAGCTTAAAAGGCGTGATCTTGGTACTTCTTGGCTCGGTGCTATTGATAATCTGCTGAACTCTGCCAATGTATACCATGCAAAAGGACTTTCGTAACTTAACTTGGCAAGCATTGGTACGATGATCTTGTGAATCTTTTCGATTTGGCCATTTCCGCGCGGTAAACCCGTTTCGCTCTGCCTTTTCTTTTAACTTGAGAATAAAATACGACTTTTCGCTGAGTTCTTGTGTCTTTCCATTTTATTTCATTTTCCATTGTTGAAGGTACAACTAGTTCGCAATTTGGGTCTTTGAAAAGAAGGTCGTTCTCCATATAGAAGTCTTGGTATGTATCATTTTCTACAAGACTTCTAACTGCTTGTGTCCTTTCATCGTTAGTTTGGGCTCTTTCAAACGGTGGGTTATACAGTCTGATAAAAAGAAACACGAGACTCGACTCAGAGCATCCGCATGTTTCATTTTCGTACTGGATCGATGCTTAATCTTGTAATTGAAGTCCTGCAATTATAAAGCCCAACGAGCTACGCGAAAAGGAACTTCCCTTTTGTTCATGGCCATCTTGAATGCGTTACAGTCCGTAACAATTGTGAAATTTATACCCAAAACAACCATGTTGGAGACGATGAGGTCCCGTCGAACTGCCATGATAAATCTGGTGAAATCTGCAGGTGAATTATATAGGCCAAATGGAACATATAGAAAATCAGACTGTGTGACGTATACTTTCGAGAACATTGGAATGTGGGAAAAAAACGTTGGTTAAATTCAAAGTCTTGAATATTTTCGACCCCTGTGGCTTGTATAAACGGTCTCCATGTGAGCCATCAATAAATTATCTCCAATAATGTTTTCATACGTTTCATTTCGTTTTTCTTCGATACCAAAACTACTGGCGATGCATATTCAGAAGTACTCGGTTTGATCATTTTCTCAGCAAGCCACTCCTTAACTTGGTCATCAACTGTTTTGCTGGTCACAGACTGGCAAACGAAGTGGATGCTAAAAAACTGATTGAGGCCACAATCGGGAATTGAATTCGTTTAAACTCATTTTTTAAAAACTTCCTCATCTACAAATTTTCAAATTTCTTATCACCAAACGCGTTCCACAGTTTTGGTTGGTTTAAATTTCTTAGAGTGATTACTACCGAGCCAACATAAAGTTTTAAATTGCGCGGTGGTAAAAAAGGCACATCCGAGGAGTTTAAAAATTCATTTGAATACTTAGTGGCTTCTTCTTCGTATGTTACATAGTCAATAGATTTAAATAAATACAGAGTACGTACGTTTTGATTTTTAAATTTAAAATTGAGGTCATATATTTAGGTATATATATTTTCTGCGGCCGAAATTGCTCTCTCACTTAACCATTTAGCATTTTGCGGTTAGCAATGATATCTGGGTATATTTTGTTGTTTCGGAACGTTGAGCAGCATTCGACGCTGTGAAATATGCAATTTTTCATCAGATAATTGACTCTCGATATTCCGATGCCTAATTGCATTACGGCTCTGCTGGAAATGATTAGATCATCTAGTGACATTTCCATAAGTCCCCTAGACTTGGCACATGCCTACTTATAAGCACACATACACTAAGTAAACATCATACCATATGATATCCCGCAATTGCACCACACAAAAAAATATACTCCATGCTACTCTAATTGTAGATCTCCCAAAACTCCAGTAGTAGACTAAACATTAACGTTCCCACGTTCAAAGTTCGGACTCTCCAAGTCGAAAACAAAAATCTTGAATTACAAGTAAAATCAAAGAGCACTTGTATCCAAGAGCAAACGCACTTAAATTCAAGAGAAGAATCAAAAACAATCAAAGTCAATCCAAAACAATAACTCTAAAGCTCTCTCTAATTCTCTCATAATTCTCTCATAACTTTCGAAACTCCCTCAATATCTAAGAAAGCTCGAGACCGAGGCTAAAGTCATCCAATGTAGATCAATAAGTTAAGTTCAGTTTGAGACGTGAATCAATTCAGTCGGTGTTCTTTAAAAACTTGTAATTACTTCGGTTAAAACAAAATAAAGATTTTTTTAACTTACGAATAATTCAAGCATTTAATTGGCGCAGCAGGTAAGATCAACAATAAGTCCTTTTAATATGGTACTGATCAATTTAAAGGATATGCTATACAATTAACAATCCTGATCAGCGAAGTGACTCTAAAATCTGATCCCCTAAGGATTCTACGTGCGAGTAGAATTCAAAATTGAAAATCTTTCGTAGTCAGATTAAAAACTGCAATTAAATAAAATCCCGTGCGGTCGGAAACAAAGTTCTTTGAGAATTTTTAATTCTGCAAATTTAACTACAAGTTCATAAAATTAAATTCAAAGGCCTAAAATAATACAAATTGGCTATATAACAAATTTTATTCAAATCTATTGAAAACTGGAAAACTTATAATTTTTAATTGTATTAATTTCTGGATTGTTCCTATTACAGCTATATGATATAGTGGTCCGATTATCAAAAAAATTAAATTTATAATTTTAGAATAATATAAAGCGGTTATATCTTAAATTTGATGAAAATCTGTTGAAAAGGTTTTTTTTTTTTTTTATTGGCTGTGGTGGTTCCTGAATACTGGGGAGAGTAACTTTTCCAGAAGCACAGCACATGCCATTAGTTTCATCACCCATTTTTTGGCTGAACACTTAGGGCAGATCTTATTCATGTCGCCGATTTGGACGGAAGACTGTTGAGCATAATCAATCTGTGGATCGTATCTAAAAGCCGATCTGTTACTGTGGGCTAAAACTTGATTGCGACTTCTCGCTCTTGACGTCTGTTGTCGTTCTCTCTCATCTTGAAGGCGTTGGAAACGCTCAGAGCATGATTCCCTAGTGCGAGATTGAATATTTCTGATATTTTGCTCTTTAAGCCGCTGCAAACGCTGAGTACTTGTCTCTCGCGCATGCACATGAGAGGTTCTTAGATTTTGTTCAGTAAGGCGCTGCGAACGCTCAAGACTGGACTCTCGCGCGCGTACCTGAGAGGTTCTCAAATTTTGTTGAGCTAGACGCTGCGAACGCTGCAAACTGGATTCTCGCGCGCGTGCTTGAGAGGTTCTCAAATTTTGATCAGCTAGTCGCTCTGAACGCTCAAGACTAGACTCTCGCGCACGGACTCGAGAAGTCCTCACATTTTGTTCAGCGAGCCGTTGAGAACGCTGCAAACTGGATTCTCGCGCGCGTATTTGAGCGGTTCTCATATTTTGTTCAGCGAGCCGTTGTGAACGCTCGGTACTCGACTCTCTAGCACGCGATTGTGCCACATATTGTCTATGAATTGAAAGACGATTTTCAGTTTCTGATGAAGAATCTTCATTTCGACGTATTTTTGAAGCATTTCAAAATGACAAAAGAAAAAATGCCTTTGAACTAAATTAGCATAACTGTAAGCTATATATGCTACTATATTACAACGTAAACAACTACCTACTATTTATTAAAATTAAATTAAAAATCATGAAAAATATTCAAGTAATTTATTAGGTTAACTAAGTGAACAATATTTTATATAAATGGGTTTATTATTATTATTAATTAATTAATTATTATTATTATCAAGCGTAAATTTTTAAATTCCGCACACGTCCATCACGTAGGGAGCCGACCGCGCGAGTGAGCCGCGCGGCAAGTTTATTTCGTGATCTTAACCCCCCTCCCGTACCCCTGCCCGAGTGACGCCTACAACGCATAGCTAGCCGAATACAGTTTATTTTTAATTTTTTTTTTAACTCGTGATATCTTTTGAATAATTGTCAGAACCGAATAATTCAAAAAGTAATATAAAGATATTGAAGCAGTCTTAAATAATACATCATTTATTTTGATAAGGGTTAATACCAAGGAACAAATAAAGAGCTTTTTGTAGTGGTGGTATTTTAATTTCTTTTTTTCAATAATAGTTAGAGACATGCTGCTGCTGATTTTTTGTAGATAATGGTGTGTTCTAAAAAAATGTAGTATATCATTTTGTTCTATCATCAATAGTTTTCGTAGCGCACGCGATGTAAGGTAGTTTTTTGATATTTTTTTCACACCTCGGATTACGTTATCGTAATTTTAGTAAGGATTCCTATTTTTTTGAAAATGAAATATAGCCTATGTCACTCAGGAATGATGTAGCTTTCCAACAGTGAAAGTGAAATTTTTCAAATCTGCCAAGTAGTTTCGGATCCTATTCAATTCATACAAACAAACAAAAAATCAAACCTTTCCTCCTTATAATATTTGTATAGATGTATAGATTCACATACAATAATTTATTTCGAGGATTGGTTTAAACATAAGTGCTTAGATTAGTTTCACAAGTTCATTTTCTTTTGCTTTTTCACACACAGCGTCTTCTTATTCTCAACTTCTCACTAGACGACGACTCACTCAACGACGACTTCCTTACTTCTAGCTTTTATTCGGTCGTAATAGTATCGACTATTATTTAAATATCGAATTGATTATTAGCTTAACCCGCTTCGAGTACGCCGCGAATAAAAACTGCCTATTTCGAATCCCACATTCGGCTCTCCTGACTGTTCATCCGCCTCGAATGGATCTGGCCATGGCTTCATGAATTCAGAAGCGGTTGAAGTTTGGAACGGACCCTTAGTGTCCCCTATACGCTCTAGCTCATATCGCCCATGATCTTTGACAGCAACTATTTTATATGCCCCTAAGAACTTTTCCTTAAGCTTTAACCCTACTACGTATTGGGTCCTCTTAATCGCTACTAGGTCATTGATTTTATAAACTCGTTGTAGTTTTGTTCTCAAATCAAACGCATTCTTATTTTCTTCCTGCAGCTATTTGATATTTTCTCTGGCTGATTGGCGATATTTCACTCTTGCTTCATCCAGCTCTTTAACTGCAAACTCCTGCATCAAATCCTTCAGCTCGTTGCAATCTGCCAACCGCATTTCAACTCCTGTTAAAAGCTTAAAAGGCGTGATCTTGGTACTTCTTGGCTCGGTGCTATTGATAATCTGCTGAACTCTGCCAATGTATACCATGCAAAAAGACTTTCGTAACTTAACTTGGCAAGCATTGGTACGATGATCTTGTGAATCTTTTCGATTTGGCCATTTCCGCGCGGTAAACCTGTCGCTATGAGCAAATGCTGTTGAATGCGAGCAGTGTCTCTGTTGGGCACTTTGCGACAAAGATTTTCAAAATGTACAGCTTGCTTCTCCAGATTGCTTAACACTTAATCGACACCTGCGCTACGAGTTGGGTAGAGCCAAACATACTTTGAAAAGCTAACTACTACGACAAGAATATGATTGTAGCGCTTCGGTCGTTGTTTTCAAAGGGTCGGTCACCGTTGTCAATTGAAGTAAAAAACTCTTCCATTTTACCAGCTTTGGCATTTATAATTATGTATCTAATGCAGCTCTCGACGTTTCGCTCTGCCTTTTCTTTTAACTTGAGAATAAAATACGACTTTTCGCTGAGTTCTTGTGTCTTTCCATTTTATTTCATTTTCCATTGTTGAAGGTACAACTAGTTCGCAATTTGGGTCTTTGAAAAGAAGGTCGTTCTCCATATAGAAGTCTTGGTATGTATCATTTTCTACAAGACTTCTAACTGCTTGTGTCCTTTCATCGTTAGTTTGGGCTCTTTCAAACGGTGGGTTATACAGTCTGATAAAAAGAAACACGAGACTCGACTCAGAGCATCCGCATGTTTCATTTTCGTACTGGATCGATGCTTAATCTTGTAATTGAAGTCCTGCAATTATAAAGCCCAACGAGCTACGCGAAAAGGAACTTCCCTTTTGTTCATGGCCATCTTGAATGCGTTACAGTCCGTAACAATTGTGAAATTTATACCCAAAACAACCATGTTGGAGACGATGAGGTCCCGTCGAACTGCCATGATAAATCCGGTGAAATCTGCAGGTGAATTATATAGGCCAAATGGAACATATAGAAAATCAGACTGTGTGACGTATACTTTCGAGAACATTGGAATGTGGGAAAAAAACGTTGGTTAAATTCAAAGTCTTGAATATTTTCGACCCCTGTGGCTTGTATAAACGGTCTCCATGTGAGCCATCAATAAATTATCTCCAATAATGTTTTCATACGTTTCATTTCGTTTTTCTTCGATACCAAAACTACTGGCGATGCATATTCAGAAGTACTCGGTTTGATCATTTTCTCAGCAAGCCACTCCTTAACTTGGTCATCAACTGTTTTGCTGGTCACAGACTGGCAAACGAAGTGGATGCTAAAAAACTGATTGAGGCCACAATCGGGAATTAAATTCGTTTAAACTCATTTTTTAAAAACTTCCTCATCTACAAATTTTCAAATTTCTTATCACCAAACGCGTTCCACAGTTTTGGTTGGTTTAAATTTCTTAGAGTGATTACTACCGAGCCAACATAAAGTTTTAAATTGCGCGGTGGTAAAAAAGGCACATCCGAGGAGTTTAAAAATTCATTTGAATACTTAGTGGCTTCTTCTTCGTATGTTACATAGTCAATAGATTTAAATAAATACAGAGTACGTACGTTTTGATTTTTAAATTTAAAATTGAGGTCATATATTTAGGTATATATATTTTCTGCGGCCGAAATTGCTCTCTCACTTAACCATTTAGCATTTTGCGGTTAGCAATGATATCTGGGTATATTTTGTTGTTTCGGAACGTTGAGCAGCATTCGACGCTGTGAAATATGCAATTTTTCATCAGATAATTGACTCTCGATATTCCGATGCCTAATTGCATTACGGCTCTGCTGGAAATGATTAGATCATCTAGTGACATTTCCATAAGTCCCCTAGACTTGGCACATGCCTACTTATAAGCACACATACACTAAGTAAACATCATACCATATGATATCCCGCAATTGCACCACACAAAAAAATATACTCCATGCTACTCTAATTGTAGATCTCCCAAAACTCCAGACAGTCTCCAGTAGTAGACTAAACATTAACGTTCCCACGTTCAAAGTTCGGACTCTCCAAGTCGAAAACAAAAATCTTGAATTACAAGTAAAATCAAAGAGCACTTGTATCCAAGAGCAAACGCACTTAAATTCAAGAGAAGAATCAAAAACAATCAAAGTCAATCCAAAACAATAACTCTAAAGCTCTCTCTAATTCTCTCATAATTCTCTCATAACTTTCGAAACTCCCTCAATATCTAAGAAAGCTCGAGACCGAGGCTAAAGTCATCCAATGTAGATCAATAAGTTAAGTTCAGTTTGAGACGTGAATCAATTCAGTCGGTGTTCTTTAAAAACTTGTAATTACTTCGGTTAAAACAAAATAAAGATTTTTTTAACTTACGAATAATTCAAGCATTTAATTGGCGCAGCAGGTAAGATCAACAATAAGTCCTTTTAATATGGTACTGATCAATTTAAAGGATATGCTATACAATTAACAATCCTGATCAGCGAAGTGACTCTAAAATCTGATCCCCTAAGGATTCTACGTGCGAGTAGAATTCAAAATTGAAAATCTTTCGTAGTCAGATTAAAAACTGCAATTAAATAAAATCCCGTGCGGTCGGAAACAAAGTTCTTTGAGAATTTTTAATTCTGCAAATTTAACTACAAGTTCATAAAATTAAATTCAAAGGCCTAAAATAATACAAATTGGCTATATAACAAATTTTATTCAAATCTATTGAAAACTGGAAAACTTATAATTTTTAATTGTATTAATTTCTGGATTGTTCCTATTACAGCTATATGATATAGTGGTCCGATTATCAAAAAAATTAAATTTATAATTTTAGAATAATATAAAGCGGTTATATCTTAAATTTGATGAAAATCTGTTGAAAACTGGAAAAGGTTTTTTTTTTAATTTTTCGATCGTTCCTATGGCAGCTATATGATATAGACCTCCGATTCCATCAACCAAGTGGAATAGTTGTTAGGTCTCTCTCCTACACAAGAGGCTAGACAAGAACACATTATGTATGGAGCAATCAGGCGATTGATGGTGGATGGCTCACTTGAACAACCTTGCTAGAAATGCGAGCAGCCCTTACTACAGCATTCAAGGACCATAGGCCCTACGTAACTCTGATCAAGCAACTGGAGGAAACCACTTACCCTGGCAGTATTAGTAAGTTTATAGAATGGCTAGAAACTCAACAATTTTGTTTGATAAGTAAGAATTAGAAAGTGATTCGGTAATAAGACCATTTATACAGAAATGCTCAAAAGAAGTATTACAAATACTATATACCGAAGACTACCTGATAAAATGTGAATGTCGTTAGCTCGAAGGGATATTGACACCATCTAAAAATTAAAACAAGCCAGTATGGATCTTGGTCTTTACGATTCAAATCCTAAAGATCAATATTCACCGAAATTTAATGGGCATAAAATAAGAATGGAGGAAATAAAAAGCAAAAGAATAACCAAGGGTATTATAATAACATACATTAAAATCACAGTTCATATGTCGCAACTAATCAGAATAACACTCAACCTCAAAAGTTAACCCAGAATTCACAAACCCAAAACCAAAATAGTCCTTCTCCTGGTAATAACCAACGCGAAAATTTTAACAATATTAGAGATGGGTTAACACAAGGTAGGCAAAACAATCCTTTACATTATCAACCCTCATCTTCCAATAACGCAAGTACCAGTAGAACAGTAAAAAGACGTGAAAGTCAATGCGGGCAAAGTAAGATTGATGTAAATTTTCATTAAACTCCTCGGAAAATCCGGAAACTGGAGAAGAATCAATCCACATTTAAAGATTACTTATAATAATAATCTCTACAAAGGAATGATCGACACTGGATCCTCCATCAGCATGATTAGGGAACATTTTGCGAGTTTAGAAGAAAAAGAAGAACATTTTACAGAAGTATAATGATGAAGCCCAATGGTAAGTGTTTGTCAGACCAAAAATGTTATATGCATAATTTTTCCGAGAAATATGATTTCCTGTTAGGTCTTCCCTACCTAGTAGTTAGAATTTATTATAGAGAAGAAATTGTATTTTTAGGTTGAAAAATTAAAAGTTCAGATATGATGGAGAAAAGAGCGAGACCGCATCCATAAAATGCCTTGATCCAAAACAAAAAGACAAGACAAAATGTCTCGATCCAGAGAAAAAGGGGAAGACCGCACCCACTAAGTGCCTTAGTCCTAAATGGAATCATGACAAAGAGGACAAAAACGCTAAGCATATTGATCCCAAGTCCGTTGACAATAATAATAAAATACGCGAATGCAACTAGTTCAGACTAGAACATTTAAATGCTGAAGAAGTTGAATGTTTAAAAAATGTCTTTTATGAATATAAAGGCATTCAGTACAAAGAAAGCGAAAATTTGACCGTTACTAGTACAATTAAACATATCATCCAGACTCAACATGAAGATCCAGTTTATCGTAATCCATACAAATATCCCTAAAGCGTTGGCCGGGAGGATAAAAAAAAAAATCAGGGAAATTAGAAGAACAGAGTATAGTTCATAAATCGAAATTCCCGTATGTTTTATTTTATTTGTATTTGGATAGTTCCTGAGAAGGCATATGCCTCAGGCAGTAGTTGACTACAGAAATCTCAATGAAATCACTGTCAATGACAAATTCCCGAATCCCAGAACCAAAATAAACATGGGCATTACGAATACACCCGCATGTCTTTCGGATTATAAAACGCCCTAGCAACATTCCAGAGACGCATGAATAATCTCTTAGGATTATTTGTGCACATAGAAAAGTGCCCTTCCCTTTCACAATGATGTATGGCATTCCAAAGGGCATATACAAAAATCATAAGCCCTAAGAGTTTCATAAAATTGTTGAGATGTACTCAGAAATTGATTGCATTTTGACTTATGCTGAATTCAAAGATGTAATTTTGAAAAACATAATGAATTTTTACATCCAGGCATAGAAAAAACAATTAATTAAAACAATTCAGAGAAGCAAATTACTAGCCTGGCAGTCAGAATATGATTCAAAATTTAATCAATAAATGTGAGATCTGTAATATCGCGAAAACAGAACAACAATAACGTTACCAAGATTGAACCATTGGAATACATATCTTTCATTATCTGCCTGAGGACAGGTCAATTTCAAAGGTTGGGGGAGTGACATATCCATAAGTCCTCTAGACTTAGCACATGACTACTTAGAAACACACATATACCTAGTAAACATCATACCCCATGATATTCCGCAATTGCACAACACACAAACAATATACTCCATGCTACCTTATAACAGTTACGCAATGTAAGTCCCTGAGCCAAGGCTAACGGAATAAACCCAAAAGTCCCGACACAGGATTTAACCCAAAACTCCAGACAGTCCCCAGTAGTAGACTAAACATAAATTGCCTGAGCCGTCACCCAATTGTCACGTTCCCACGTTCAAAGTTCGGACTCGCCAAGTCGAAAACGAAAATCTTAAATCTATATATATAAAAGAAAGTCGTGTTATAACTCAAGAACAGATTTGGGTGAAAATTGGTAGGGAGGTAGCTTAGAGCCAGGAGACGAACATTAAATACTTTTTATCCCGTTCGACAGCGTTCCCGTGTGAACATATCAGAAGATATTTTACATCAAATTCGTATCAGTTCTAGAAATCACGATATTTAGATGAATGAGGTGATACATCGAAGATATGTGTTACCTCATGTGCGTGAATTTATTAATCAGGCTAGGAATGCCAGCGCTATATCGTGAAACTAATGACGCATTTAATCGAGAACGGGATTGGAACGGGAACGTGAATATGATCACCAGGAATTAGATTTAATAGTTCAAACGAATGTACCCCTGTTGAATTACCAACAAAAGGAAGTTTATGATACTTTAATGAAGGCAATCGATGATGAAAATGTTGGTTTATATTTCCTAGATGCCCCTGGTGGTACTGGCAAGACATTCCTCATGTCATTAATTTTAGCAACTGTTCGGGCGCGATCCAACCTAGCGGTTGCTTCTTCTGGAATAGCAACCACATTGTTAGAAGGATGTCGTTCATTTAGCACTAAAATTACCTTTAAATCTCCACTCTATTAAAGGGCCAACGTGTAATACTGCAAAACACTCAGCAATGGCCAAAGTTTTAGCGGCATCGAGAATCATCATCTGGGACGAATGCCCAATGGCACATAAACGTGCATTAGAAGCACTTAACAGAACATTAAAAGATTTACGCAATGACTCGAGATGGGAGGAGCAATGATTCTACTGTCTGGCGATTTCCGCCAAATACTGCCAGTAATTAAAAGATCTACGGATAAACGCTTGCCTCTCTGATGCTATGTGAAGAAACTGTAGCTGACAACAAACATGAGATTTACATCGCTTAAGCATTCATCTGCTGGAGATTTTTCGGAGCTATTGCTTACTATCGGTAATGGTCAAATACCTGTCGATGAATCGAGCAGATTAATATCATTTCCAAACAATTTCTGTAATTTTGTCTCATCAAAAGACGAACTTATCAACAATGTATTTCCAAACATTATTTCTAACTACAAAAATAATGAATGGATGAGTGAGAGAGCAATTTTAGCGGCTAAGAATAAAGATGTAGATGACCTGAACTACATAATTCAAAATAAGATCATTGGAACAATGCATTCATTCAAATCTATTGACTGCGTCACAAATCAAGATGAAGCTATCCAATAGAATTTTTAAACTTAGACGTGCCTGGCTTACCAACGCACAATTTACGCCTAAATGTTGGCTCCGTAGTAATAATGCTTAGAAACATAAGCCAACCAAAACTGTGCAACGGTACGCGTTTGGTGGTTAAAAAATTGATGAACAATGTAATTTAAGCTACGATAATGATAAGAAAATTCTAAGTTCTTGTTCAGAGGATTCCGATGATCCCAACCGATATACCGCTTGAATTTAAAAGAATTCAATTTCCGATACGTCTAGCATTCGCCACGACAAGCAACGAATCAGAAGGCCAATCCTTAAAAGTTTGTGACTTAAATCTAGAACATTCATGTTTTTGCCATGGTCAATTATACGTAGCATGTTCACGGGTCGGAAGACCATCTGCGTTGTTTGTTTTTGCGCCTGATAATAAAACAAAAAATATCGTGTATCACAAGGTACTTAAGTGAAGAACAACCTATGTACTTAAATAAATAAATAATAATGAATGATTAATGTAGGTATTTAATTTTTTTGTATTTTTTCCCAATAAAAAAACACAATCTGCTTATCTATTGCCATTAAGGCGACCAAAAGTTTGCCGGGTCAGCTAGTAACAAGTAAAATCAAAAAGCACTTGTATCCAAGAGCAAAAGCACTTGAATCCAAGAGAATCCAATCAATCAAAGTCATTCCAAATCAATAACTCCAAAGTTCTCTCTAATTCTCCAACAACTTTTGAAACTCACTTAATATCTAAGAAAGCTCGAGACCGAGGCTTGAACATCAACCAATGTAGATCAATAAGTTAAGTTCAGTTTAAGATGTGAAACAATTCAGTCAGTGTTCTTTAACACTTGTATTTACTTTGGTTAAAATAAAACAAGGATTCGTTTAACTTACGAATAACTCAAGCACTTAATTATATATCTAACAATGACGGATAAAAGAATGATGGGTTTGTTATAGCACTTATAACTCGAAATCTGCTGAACCAAAATAAATTGTGTCTCATAGTCATCTTTATTGAGAAATCATATCCATCTTTCCCTTGTGTCCCTTGGTCAGATTGTAATCTGTACATTAATATAACTAAGTCGGCGAACAAATAAAATTTTACTAACACACAAAAGATGTTTTGTTACATTTACATTTTTAAGATAAGTAAACATTTTTAATTTGTATTCTGTAGCTTAAATTTCATTTGATTGAAGCTGTCAGGTAACACTTCGCCAAACTTACCCACATTAGCGCGTCAGGTATATTCGCCAACAAGGTGGAGGAGATGGTTGCCAGCAAACGGCATCGCCCCCGATGGGCGCTCCGGCGAGCAAGCGTATGGCGCTCATTGACCGGAGAACATATCCGCCGTTTGCTCGGATGGAGTACGACCCTAAAGCGCACATGCTCAAATTTGATGAGGCGGGGTGGCTGAATGCGGTAAAAATCCTGAAATGCATGGACGACCCGACTCTGTAATGGATGACGCTAACGGTCTGCCACATGGAATCGTTGCGGGAAGGGACCAAGCTGGAGGTGGTGGACAGCGAATCAAGCCTTTCCATACTGAAGGTACACTCTCTCATCGCGATCCAAGGAGAAGGTACTGAATCTGCTACAGCGACCAAACCCAGACATTCCTACCGCAGACTGGAAGGTACTGCAATGTGGAGTCCTTCAGATCAACAAAGAGGATGAGGATTTCTTGAATCCCAGATAAGATGGATGAGTGGCGTCCAGCTGCTCCTCAGAAACCTTCATTCCGGGAACAATGATGAGCACACCATGCAGGCAGCGGTGGAGAGAACCTAAGTCTGGAAGTATGGACACCATTACAGACGCTGCACAGCTTATGCAATCGACCCTCAGCTCAAATATAGAATCAACACTGAGGTAGAAATGTGAGTGGGTGGATAATGTAGGACTCAGTACCAACGCGGACCAGGCAAACATGATATATTGAATCTTAGTTTGGTGGCAGCCATGGAAACAAGACAAACAACATTCCTATGCAGGACTGCAGGAAATGCAGCACAACGCCTGGTTTTATTAGAAAATAAGTCTTTATATTCGTCACAGTTCAAAAAATCGAGACATGAGCAGTATATCTGACTACAAGATACGCCGAAATTGACCGATTGGCAAACGGCAAAATTCATGGGACCCGACGAACAGATACGGCGTCGGCTCCAAGATGGGAGAAGGAGTAGGAGCGGGCTTATACTCTACAGACCAGATAAGCTACGAAACCAATGCAGCAATGCAGTCTTCAGGAAAGTGGCAGAGTTTACGCAGAGCATAGACCATCCACATGGGGCGGTCAAATTGTCCAGCACGGCAAAGTCATAGGGAATCTACTGGGTAATCAGACATTAGGGCATCGATGGCAACTAGACCGCGGGCCGAAAGTTGATGTGCAATGAGCGCTATGACAAACTCATCCACTGCGTGCTGCATCTCCAACGGAGAGATTGAAGACATTTAGTGGAAATTTTCACAGGGGGCTGAATTGCGGTAACTTATGCAGTCGAGCTACGCAGCTTACCTAACCATTGGCCCTGTTTCCGAACCTTAATTTCTACTAAGTGTGGCAAAATTCACGGATACGGGCACTACGTCGAAATCTTGCCAATGATCGCTAATGCTACACACATTGAAATTTGTCATTAAATTTTAAAGGATAAGGATAAGGATAAGGATAAGGATAAGGATAAGGATAAGGATAAGGATAAGGATAAGGATAAGGATAAGGATAAGGATAAGGATAAGGATAAGGATAAGGATAAGGATAAGGATAAGGATAAGGATAAGGATAAGGATAAGGATAAGGATAAGGATAAGGATAAGGATAAGGATAAGGATAAGGATAAGGATAAGGATAAGGATAAGGATAAGGATAAGGATAAGGATAAGGATAAGGATAAGGATAAGGATAAGGATAAGGATAAGGATAAGGATAAGGATAAGGATAAGGATAAGGATAAGGATAAGGATAAGGATAAGGATAAGGATAAGGATAAGGATAAGGATAAGGATAAGGATAAGGATAAGGATAAGGATAAGGATAAGGATAAGGATAAGGATAAGGATAAGGATAAGGATAAGGATAAGGATAAGGATAAGGATAAGGATAAGGATAAGGATAAGGATAAGGATAAGGATAAGGATAAGGATAAGGATAAGGTAGTAAGGATAAGGATAAGGATAAGGATAAGGATAAGGATAAGCGATAAGGATAAGGATAAGGATAAGGATAAGGATAAGGATAAGGATAAGGATAAGGATAAGGATAAGGATAAGGATAAGGAATAAGGATAAGGATAAGGATAAGGATAAGGATAAGGATAAGGATAAGGATAAGGATAAGGATAAGGATAAGGATAAGGATAAGGATAAGGATAAGGATAAGGATAAGGATAAGGATAAGGATAAGGATAAGGATAAGGATAAGGATAAGGGATAAGGATAAGGATAAGGGATAAGGATAAGGATAAGGATAAGGATAAGGATAAGGATAAGGATAAGGATAAGGATAAGGATAAGGATAAGGATAAGGATAAGGATAAGGATAAGGATAAGGATAAGGATAAGGATAAGGATAAGGATAAGGATAAGGATAAGCGATAAGGATAAGGATAAGGATAAGGATAAGGATAAGGATAAGGATAAGGATAAGAATAAGGATAAGGATAAGAATAAGAATAAGGATAAGGATAAGGATAAGAGATAAGGATAAGGATAAGGATAAGGATAAGGATAAGGATAAGGATAAGGATAAGGATAAGGGATAAGGATAAGGATAAGGATAAGGATAAGGATAAGGATAAGGATAAGGATAAGGATAAGGATAAGGATAAGGATAAGGATAAGGATAAGGATAAGGAATAAGGATAAGGATAAGGATAAGAATAAGGATAAGGATAAGGATAAGGATAAGGATAAGGATAAGGATAAGGATAAGGATAAGGATAAGGATAAGGATAAGGATAAGGATAAGGATAAGGATAAGGATAAGGATAAGGATAAGGATAAGGATAAGGATAAGGATAAGGATAAGGATAAGGATAAGGATAAGGATAAGGATAAGGATAAGGATAAGGATAAGGATAAGGATAAGGATAAGGATAAGGATAAGGATAAGGATAAGGATAAGGATAAGGATAAGGATAAGGATAAGGATAAGGATAAGGATAAGGATAAGGATAAGGATAAGGATAAGGATAAGGATAAGGATAAGGATAAGGATAAGGATAAGGATAAGGATAAGGATAAGGATAAGGATAAGGATAAGGATAAGGATAAGGATAAGGATAAGGATAAGGATAAGGATAAGGATAAGGATAAGGATAAGGATAAGGATAAGGATAAGGATAAGGATAAGGATAAGGATAAGGATAAGGATAAGGATAAGGATAAGGATAAGGATAAGGATAAGGATAAGGATAAGGATAAGGATAAGGATAAGGATAAGGATAAGGATAAGGATAAGGATAAGGATAAGGATAAGGATAAGGATAAGGATAAGGATAAGGATAAGGATAAGGATAAGGATAAGGATAAGGATAAGGATAAGGATAAGGATAAGGATAAGGATAAGGATAAGGATAAGGATAAGGATAAGGATAAGGATAAGGATAAGGATAAGGATAAGGATAAGGATAAGGATAAGGATAAGGATAAGGATAAGGATAAGGATAAGGATAAGGATAAGGATAAGGATAAGGATAAGGATAAGGATAAGGATAAGGATAAGGATAAGGATAAGGATAAGGATAAGGATAAGGATAAGGATAAGGATAAGGATAAGGATAAGGATAAGGATAAGGATAAGGATTAGGATAAGGATAAGGATAAGGATAAGGATAAGGATAAGGATAAGGATAAGAATAAGGATAAGGATAAATTAAATATTAAAATGATAGTATCCAAAACTATATAGTAAACGAGAAGTTAAAAAAAAAAATAAAAAATACATGTCCAACCTGTAATTTATTTATTATTAAATAAAAGCGGCACAGAAATGATTTCCCTTGATATGTCATAAAAGCACTTCCATGTCGACCAATCCCGAAGAGATTGTATACTATACCATTAGTAAGGTATAAACCAGCTTCATACGTGATAAAAAGGGGCTTCTGGAAAATTGTTTCGTAATGTCAGATTTCGATCAAAATGATTTCTTAATACATACTATTGATATGCTTTCTTTCATATTAGGTAACTGCAGATGTTCAATGCCTAGGGTTTGTAGGTGCGATAGAACCAAAGGTGTTACGACATCAACTTCCTCATTAATAGTGGTCCATCCAATTCCATTGTTCTCAATGTCTTCCGAGTCATTTCCAGCCCGCAACCTTAGAATTCAAAATTATAATAACATCGCTTTATAAGATGTATTAAATTTACAAAAACAATTCTGTTGCAAATTTTTGTCAGGAAGTTAGTTACCTTGTCACCTTGTCAGTCTAAAATTGTATTTATTTCTGTCATATGAAATAAACTGACACACGTGGAAAGTGAAAAGCAACATAATTTTACCGATGTATGTATGTATATAGGTCGTCAATATTTCAGACTAAAGTTAACTTATAAGAAGAAAGGAAGTTAAGTTCGGCACGCCGAAGTTTTTATACCCTTGCAGATTTCAATTCGATCACTAGAAATTAATTCAATGCTTACTTAACATACATTCAGCTATACATATAAATTTACAGTTTTACAGTTACAGTTTTACAGCCACGGAGTTGCATTTCCCTCTATATGTACCCATCGCTTGTATGGCAACTATATGATATAGAAGGACGAGTTTCAAAAAATTTAAGTTGAAATTCGAGAATACTACAAAATGACTATATCGCAAATAGAAAAGTTATATTTTCTTTTTTTTAATTTTCCGATTGTTTCTATGGTAGCTATATGATATAGTCGTCCAATAAAATTCCGAATTAACTCTAAACAATCTCTGTGAATTAAAAGAAAATTGTTGGTGTTTAAATAAATTGCACAAGCCACAGTGAAACTTACAATTCCGAATAGTAAGTAAGTCTATTCTGTCTACCGTACCTTCATCGCGTGCATTTATTTAACCCAATCGCCGCCAACAATTTATATCAAAGCTAATTTTTAAATACAACTATATTTAACATAATTAAATCTATATACCTATATATAAATGTAAATTTGTATAATTGTTAAATCAGTTGAGAACCTCTGAACCGATGTGTATTAATTTTTTTTTTAATTATTTGAAATTGCCAGTCTTTTTTTCTGCAAACATGTTGGACAAATTTCATGAAAATTCATAACACCCTTAAGATTAAATTAGATTAGACACCTCCTAGTTTATGACACCTCCTGTTAACGTATACAGAAACGATACAACTCAAAATTACGAAAGAGAGCTTTGTGAGAGTAATTATTATTGTTATTGAATAATAACTGCACAACAGCAAATGAATGTTCGTAATAGTCAAACAAAAAATGCGCATAAACGCTACCTTAAAATAGACAATAGACGTCAATGCATAACGGTCAATACACTTTAGTGGCCCGGATGAAACCAAGTACGTGCCTGTTGGGTGTGCTGCCAGATTGTTTGCCGGCATGTATACCAAGTGCGTTCGTATTAAAGTTTTTAGTTTGAGAAGACTTCCTACGTAAGAGGTCAGTGTGTAAAAATCATTATAATTTGCACATAAGACTCTAAAAGGTTCATACAGTTCAAATGACGTTTTACAATGGCGTAAAACCAAAGGTATATAGGGTCTAGTATTTTTACATGGTAGGTGGAAATTGAGCTGTCAGAACAAGTTAGCACTTTCTACGTCACCATGGATGAGGGACAGATAAAGCTTATGTTTTACAGTTGGCTAAGAAAGGTAAGATAATTAGGGGGAATCTACTAGAATAGGAAAGAAATTATTGGTTTGCATCCTAATTTAAGTCGCTTAAATTGAAAATTATTGAACCGATCCGATGCGGTGCTGTGCGCGTATTCAACGAGGAACCGCCGGTAGCGTCTCCGCGCCAGGCGTATCCTCTCTCGTACCATTTCATACAGCTCCTCTTCTATCTCCCCACCTTTCACCTGTCATCCCTCGGTCGCGGGCATGGCCGGCTCTGGCTCTTTTTTTTTTGTTTTTTTTTTTTTCTCTTCGTCCGCGGAGGTATCTTCAGCGGCAGGATGCGGCTCTGCTCCTCCTGCCGGAATTTACTATCATAGGGGTCATTGAATTCTTTCGACCACCGTTTAATAAATCCAAGTACACATATGGCTCTATTCACCATAGACGAAATATGATCGATAAAGTCAAGTTTAGGGTCTAAGCGGACGCCAAAATCATCAACTGAATTAATTCTTTCCACAGAGCAGCTGGGAACGACACGGGAGATTGTTATTAGCTTTCATTTAGAGCGGTTTAAGTTTAATTACCTTACGCGTCCTTGTATTACACGCAAAGCTTGACGTCATTAGCGTACATAAGCACTCTGGAGTTGGTCAAGCTTTGGGCAGGTCATTTATAAATATTGTAAACAATTAGGGACTTAAATAGCTCCCTTGCGGGAAGAAGTAACCCTTAGAACATTAGATAAATTATTCTTAAAGAGGACCTTTTGTGTCCTGCCACTCAGATAACTTGAGATCCAATCAAGAAGATTGTAAGTATGATAATCACGGGCCAGGATACATACAGCGCCGGACCAGGGTCCTCCACAGAAACATTTCTTGTTTGCGGGGACAGGCAGGATAGTTGGCCAAATGACCTTGATTTGAGTCGGGATAGGGTGCGAAGGTGGGAAAGGGGTTGATCCGTAAAGGATCCTTCATGGTCTCCAACTGGCCAGGATCGGCCCGTCATCCAGGTACCGACGCCTGTCCAGCCGACAACCGTTTGTAAGTTGACTTCGGGCACAGCCCCCCCGTCTCCGACCCCGTCAGCCGGGTATCGGATCCGTTTGACCAATTTACGAAGATACCTCCGGGACATATGTTCGGTGTGCCATCCACTATGCCCGGAGGGAATCCTGGAATGGGTGCGGCCCCGTCGGCCGGGAACCGCTCCCAAAGCAGGAGGAGGTGAGGATGGCCCCATGGCTGCCATTGAGCAGCGTTTACGGCGCCGGATTTGGGCTCCGGTTAATTAAGGGTATTTTAAATAAATTTATTACACATACCTTACTTGACTAATTTATTAAAGTAGCCCCTATTCCTAGCTGGTCCCTAACTTCCCAAACGCCAATGGGGTCCCCGCGAGGGACAACTTACCAATTCCTCCTAGTCGGTCTTCATAGGACTCACCTATCTATGGTGGCGGGCCCCATGGCCCGTCGTCGCCCAGTCGTGTTAGGCCGCGACTCACGAGGGTGCTCTAGCTTATGTGTAGTTTTTCACTCCCGAGGCACGTCTGCCCTCTCTTATTTCCGAAAACTCACTTCCAATCGGGGGGCCGATTGGCCCTCGGCCGCCCTCCTCTGACGCCGATTCCTCCGCTGCTGCCGGCGTTCTCGTCCTTGGCTAGCACAAAGCTTATCTTGTATACGTGCCTGCGTCGGGCTTCTGTCCCTTTCGGATATTCCGTGGGTCTAGTGTGCGGCTGGTGGCGTGATGCTCGTGGTTTCTTTCCAAAGCCGAGGCACATTCGACTGTCCGCACGTGCTGTTGTCGGCACTGTTCCTCGAGGCGTCAGTCGCCGGAAATCGGCTGCTTATCGCGGCTCGGCTCTGCCGCCATTCTTGGCTCTGCCGGGGCTCTACCAAGGGTTGGCGCTGCCACGGCTCTGCCTTGTCTGTGTGGCTATGCTGGCTGTGGGCTCTGCAGTGCGTATGCCTTTGCCGCAGTGGGCTCTTCCGCGTATGTGTGGCTATCCCGGCTCTGGGCTCTGCCGGGTGTATGGATATAGCGCTGTGGACTCTACCGTGTGTATGTGTGGATCGTCGAGTCTGGTGGTGATGATGATGGCGATAATGATAGTTGTCGACTTAAAACTAAGGAGTAAAGCTTTTTCTTTCACTATCTTAACTTTACATGTAGAAATTACCTTCTTGGTCTTTTAAATTAAGGTGTTCCTACTAAAACTATCCTTAAGGCTATCCCTATTACTACATTTTCAGATGCCCTCCGTGGGTCTTTTTGAGTTTAAACAAAACTAAAACAAAACTATTTCTATCACTATATCTATCACTATGTTTATAAATATATACAGATATTTACATGATTAATTATCGGTTCCTCACACCCCACCCCTACTTCGGGGATGGATTTGAACACGGACGTGGGCACCGTTTCCTTCACTTCAATCGCCCCGCCTTTCACATGCGATCCCTCGGTCGCGGGCATGGTCGACTCTGGCTCGAATTCTTCTTCGTCCGTGGAGGTATCTTCAGCGGAAAGATACGGCTCTGCTCCTCCTGCAGCTCCTCCCGGACTCGCTTGTGCTGCCGGCGGAAACGCCACTCAGGTGGCGGTCGCTTCCTCCTCCGGCGGGGGTTACTGGATCAGGCTGGTCGCGCACCGACCGTCAGGAATGGGGCTGTGAGCGGCGTATGGCCGCGTGGGGATCGTGATGGTGGCTACAGGGAGTCCCCCTTCTGGTGGTCCCGCTGTGGCTCCCTCCGTCTCGGGCCGGGTTTGTTCTCTGATGGCGAACCAGTGACGATTGGATGTCGTCTTGATCGGTGATCAGGTGCAGCAGCGTGTCCTCGTCCTTTTGTTTTTCCCACTGCATGGGACTGAGAGACTCTAATAGCCTCTCGAGGGACGGAGATGGAGCGTGTCCCGAACCAGCGCGAGAGGGCTCGTCATCGGATCGTCTTCTCGGCTCCAAGCGTGCGTTTGGGTTCGTCGTCTCTGTTACTGTCGTCGTGTTGATGATACTACTTAAGGTTGTTGATGATGGCTGTACGGCGGAGTCCCGTTGTGCCGGATACACTACTTTTTACCGCGAGAGATATCTCTGGAAGCAGCTGGTCCCAGGTATTTTGCGGCTTTTCACCAAGATATGGCGCTATCATGGTTTTATCTGTGAGGTTTGCCCTCTCTGTAGGGTTCTGTCGCAGGGTGTATGGGGCGGTATGCTGGAGACCCATTCCCATGGATTTGCAAAAAGGAAGGCCCTGCTTGTTAACTGAGTCCCGTTGTCACAAACCAGAGCTTTCCGAATTCCAAAACGGCTGAGTATCCGTTCCCGGAAGGCTCGCTCCAAATAAGGCACATTGGCACAGTGGATTAGGGAAACGAGTCCAGAAAGTTGACGCATAGAATATGGAAAAGTTCGTGAACCTGGCGTGTGATGATCTTTCCAGCTGCTTTCTCCTCGCTAACCTTAAAGCATTGGCAGCTCAGACATCGTCATACGTAGACGGCTACTTCCCGGAACAATCCGTACCAGTAATACTCTAGGCCACTTGACTACAAGTCTTCAGTACGCCGAGGTGCCTCCTGCGAAAGCTAGGGGCCTCGCATAGTTTCCAGGGGGTATTCCTCCTCTTCCGGACGCAAGCCTATACGTTGGTATAACTGTCCGTTCTCCTTGCGGTAGTCGGGATAATTGGCGGGTTCCTGCTGAATCCGGCGAGGCATCTAATTGATCCATTTGCAGGTGTTGTCCTGCACCTGAGATTCCTATTCTGTGACCGAGTAGTTCCGCTCGGCGTTGTTAAGCGGACGGCGGACGTATGCGATGACGCTTTCCTGCTGTTCGATGGTTTGGGTCAGCACGGCCCCAATACCATAATCACTGGCGTCCGTGAGGAGAGCGAATTTCTCCGAGAAGTCGGCGCAGGCAAGTATCGAAACATCCGTCAACAAGTCCTTCAATCCTTGAAAAGCCTCCTCTTTTTTTTCAGACCATTCCCACTTCCGATCCTTCTTGAGGAGGGAAGTCATTGGCTCCACTACGTCAGCGAAGTTCGGTACACAGCGTCTGCACCAGGACGCTATGCAGAGGCATCGGTGAAGCTCCTTGAGGTTCGTCGGCGCTCTTAGCTCCCGTATGGCGGAAATCTTATCCGGATCCGTGTGAATCCCGGCTTCACTTATCACATGTCCAAGGTATGTGATGCTCCATTGAAAGAATTTACACTTGTCTCGGCTCAGACGGAGGTTGGCATTCCTCAGGTGCCTGAACACTTCGCGTCGGTTCCGGACGTGTTCCTGCAGCGTGGAACCGATATCGTCCAAACACGCGGAGTCGTGTGGCTAGATGTAAGGGCCGATGACGATGTCGACGGCACGTTGAAAGGTTGCCGGTTCCGAGTGTAGAAGTATAGCCAGTAAAGCTATACGAAACTATAGGTAGGATATATGTAAAAGCAAACTAAAAAAATATATATTAAAAAGTCCCTTATAGAATAGATAAGGAGTAATTCCATAAGTAAATTCAGAGAAGAAATATGCGATAATTATAATTTTAATAAACCAATAATGGCTATATAACACGTTAAGTCAATGGATTCCACTGCTAACGTCTTAAATAAAGTTGAACCAAATAATATTATTATTATTATTTTTGTCATAATGCGCGCCAATTGCTTTCATAAATTGTACAAGCTTCATAATAAATGTTTAAAGAAAAAATATATGAGCCAAGCAAACGACAAAATTAAAAAAAAGGTAGAACAATGCGCACAAAAAATTAATGATTAAAGAAAAAGAAAATGTTATTATATATATGTATATTCAAGTATGGATACACAAAGAGCCATAAGCGAAACATGAAAGGGACTCATACTTCAGTAAAAGAGTTCAGCAGTTAATATCTACAACCCCTGTTAGTGTATACGAGTTAGAAAACCTTTATATAGACACATTTAACTGTTATGCCTCACCATTGTTTCACTGCACTGGAACCCAAAAAGGAATAGTACTAACAACCATTCCGGATGTGCAAGTTAGATCAAAAATAGATGACCATACAATCTTAGGTAGAGCAATAGTTATAATGGTGTCTAAGAAATAATTCATATCCATAATATAATGGAATGGAATGAATTATCAAAAGAATTATCAAATATTAAAGCAGACTTTGACAAATCGCATAAGTCACTAACCCAAAATAGACCGATACAGAAAACCACAGTTAAAAAAAAACGTAGAAATATTAGTTAAATGCTTTAATGAAGCACGAATACTAATATATGAACACAGAGATATGTTTAATCAAGATCATTGGTCTCAAGTATCAAAGTTTTTGATAAGACTAAGATCCAATTTAACAACCATTAGAGAGAGTTCAGGCTTGATATATCAATACCTAATATACTTAATATGTCAGTAATAATTGAAACTGGTGAAGAACCAGAATCAAAAGAAGTTATTAATACTGACCAAAAGGATTTGGAAGAAGGAAGAAATAAATAATCTCACAATCCCAGAAAAATTTATTACAATGGCACAGTCAAATACTAATTTTATCAACACTCCATCAAAGCTTTTACGTACCAGTATTTGATGGTAAGGCAGAAAACTTAGCAAGTTTGTTTCGATGCATTGGAAATTATAGAATCAATAACAGGCGAACACGAACAATTAGCTATTTCAATATTAAAAACAAAGCTAAAAAGTGTCGCCAGAAATTTAGTCGGAAATGAAACAACTATATCAGCAGTCATTTCCGGACTAAAAAGCAATGTCAAAAGCGAAACTGTAGAAGTATTATCAGCTAAAATTATGAATCTACAGCAACGCAACAAAACTGCTAACCAATTTACATCAGAGGTAACTTTTATGGTTGTAACAATAATTACAACAACTACAATGGTACCAATTATAATAATAATGGAAAAGGTCAATACAGAGGAAGCAATCGAGGACGTCAATCGAGGCCACAATAACAATAACACCCATAACAATGTAAGAGTAGCCCAAAATACATCGGGAAACTCTCAGGACCCTTTAAGTACCCAACAGTAGAAAATGTAATGGTTCATGCAATTAATCTCAGTCAAAATATATTTGTTACATTTACTAAAGTGTCCACAGGAAAAAAAAACTGGTGTTTCTAGTACGTGCAGACATTTCAATAGTCAAAGAAAATTCTTATGTCTATCATGACATAAACGTTAACTATATAATAGATATTAAAGGAATAAGTCAGGAGGTTACCAAATTAAAAAGGTTAACATTTGTTGAGATACAGACAACTAAATATATAATCCAACACGACTTTCATATCGAGGATTTACATTTTTCTATTCCATGCGTTGGCATATTAGGAATCGACTGTATTTACATACCTAGTACCAAGTAACAACAAAATATGCATTCATAAGACTACTTAAAACTACAAATAGAGATCAAGTAGTCAGTACAAGTAACTTGGCATATGAATCACTTTCGAACTACGAAGTAGTCAAAACTTATAATGAAAATAGGGAAGTCTGTATTATCGCAATTATCAAAGAACTTTCCTTCACAATTTAAGTCACAGCTCTCAAGCTTATGCACCAAATACAGTGATATATTTGGATTGGAAACAGAACCAATCAGTACAAATAAATTCTACAAACAGAAACTGGGATGCTGAACCAGTATATGTCAAAAATTATAGAAGCCCACACAGTCAGGTGAACGGGATACAGAAGCAAGTCGGAAAATTGATAACCGACGGAATAGTCGAACCTTCTGTATTTGAATATAATAGCCCATTATTACTTGTCACCAAAGAACCATCTCCCGCCTCAGATTAAACAAATGGCGATTAGTGATTGACTTTAGTCAAGTAAACAAAAAATTATTGTCCGATAAATTTCCACTCCCTAAAATTGATGACATTTTAGATCAATTAGGGCGAGCTAAATATTTTTCGCGTCTTGACCTTATTTCAGGATTCCACCAAATTGAACTCGAAAAAAGTTCACGAAATATAACGTCATTTTAAACGAGCAATGGCTCGTATATTTTACGTGATTACCTTTCGGGTTAAAAATAGCGCCTAATTCATTTCAGAGGATGAAGACTATTGCATTCTCTTGATTAAAACCTTCACAAGCATTCCTCTATATGGATGACTTAATAGTTATAGGTTGTTCCGAAAAACAAATGCTTAAAAACTTAACAGATTTTTTTGAGATATGCAGGAAATACAATCTAAAGTTACATCCAGAAAAATTATCATTTTTTACGCTTTTCTCGGTCATAAATGCACAGATAAAGGAATACTTCCAGATGACAAGAAATAAGACGTCATCATGAATTACCCAGTGTCTCACAATGCGGACAGCGCTAGAGGTTTTCTAGCTTTTTGCAACTATTACAGACGATTCATTGAAAGCATCGCCGAATATTCCCGGCACATGACAAGATTATGCTAAAAAGAATGTTCCCTCTGAATGGACAGTTGAATGCCAAGACGCATTCCAATATTTAAAAACCAAACTAATGGAACCAACATTGTTACAATACTCTGACTTTTATAAAGAATTCTGTATAATTACGGATGCAAGCAAACAAGCATGTGGAGCGGTTCTAACTCAAAACCATGATGGACACCAACTTCCCATTGCTTATGCATCTAGATCTTTCACTAAGGGAGAAAGTAATAAGTGTACTACTGAGCAGGAATTAGCTGCAATACACTGGGCAATATTACATTTTAGACCATATATATATGGAAAACATTTCAAAATAAATACAGACCATCGACCTCTTTTCAACGATCAATCCCAGTTCTAAGCTGTCACGTATGAGGCTTGAATTAGAAGAATATGATTTCTCAGTTGAATACTTGAAGAGAAAAGACAACTATGTAGCTGATGCATTATCAAGAATAACCATCAAAGACCTACAAAATATAACTGGCAATATGAATAAAGTTATGACAAGATATTAGAATAGACAGAAATCCGCGCGGAAAATAAAGAAAAAGAATTGCCTAGCAATCTTTAGATACAGTTTCTTGGCCTAACATATATGAAGTCATAAACAGTGAAGAAGTACGTAAAGTAGTGACATTGCATGTTAGCGATTTATATACCAATGGAATCCTCGAATTAGGTCCATTTTTCCAAAGGCTTGAACTGCTAGCCGGTATAAATAAAATCGGCCAACTCAAAGTGGCACCGTTGGAATATATCTTTGAATATATTTCAATAGATAATTTCAAATTAAAGGGCAATAAAATATTGAAAACATTAAGAGTAGTGCTACTCAACCCGGTGACCCTAATAGATAAACAAAAAGATAAAGAAGCCATTCAGTCTAACTTCCATGACGATCCCATACAAGAAGGTCATACTGGCATTTCAAAAACTTTAGCAAAAATCAAAAGCCATTATTTTTGGAAGAATATAACTCGTCATATTACTGAGAACATACGAAAATGTCAAAAATTACAGAAAGCTAAAATAACTAAAAATAATAAGATCCTGTTTACGTGAGGGGCCCACTGTGCCGCCTCTGCTCAGGAGCGAGCTTTCGGTCCCCGGCTTGCTCTCGCACCCCGAGTACCGACGATCTCCCGCTCCCGCTTTAACGAGGCAAAGCGACCGGTAGATCGGTTCTAAGTTAAGATTTAACCTCGATTTAGCCTCAGTTTCATGTATGCAGCGAAATAAAGCTGACGTGCCCAATTACCCAACGACGCCCCCGCCTTTCATTTTCAACCCTGACGGGTTAAATCTTCGTTTCGCGACGTGGGAATTTTTTGTGGCCTCCGACAAGGAATCTTTGGGGGCAGGATCGCCCCCCAAACATTTTGGTCCTTCGAGACGGATTCCTTGCAGGATATCCTCCAAGTTACCAGCAGTTCCACGCATCTGTCCGCCAAGATAAGTACCAGTTTTCCGTCTCCGTCTATCCTCGCTGCCGATCTGCAACAGTGGGACGAACACTTAATTTCGGTCGCACTCTCGCAAGATTTCCTTTTTCATTCGTGTCAACTCCCAGTCTGAGTTTCCCTGACAAGGCAGTTGAGGAACTCCAATTTCTATTCCTCGTTCCGTTCCTCGAAAATTTCCATCGGTGTCCGCTTGTGTGCGCCACCATTTTCCTCACCGTTTCCTCCATTGCCCGTTGCCCATCAAATTGCCAACGGCCGAGGCCTATGTGCAGCCATACGAAGGCGAACCTCTTGCATAGACAGTGAACAGTGAAATAAGTGTAGCGGACAAAAGGGATTATTATATATATATATTATATATATATATTATATCGGCCCGCTGGTGTGCGCTGTTTTCGGGAGTTTTACTCTGATTTCAGATTTGTTTTTCTGTTCGCGCAGCTTAATACAGTGCACTTCTCGACGCTCCACTGTGCCAACACAAGCTCCTACCCATACTCCAACTTCTTAATTATATGCATGTATGATATTTTCTACCTCCGATTTCAGAAACCTACCAACACCCTCTGATATTATAAATAATTATGATAAATTAAATCTAAAGTACGCAAAGCGCCACCATAAAGGCCCAACGCAAACGCGAGTGTTTAATTCCATTTCAATTTCGCCGCCGCAGAAGCCGTGTTGTTGTTGTTGCCGTTTCGTTTCTTGGGGCCCTCACATAGGCACCGCTTGCCGTCGACAGCGATCAAGAACCGAGCTTTTAAGTCCAGATCTTCGACTCGGAACAATTCAACATTTGCGGCTTGCAGTTGATGACATTAACATTTGTTATACAAGTACAAGCATAACCGACAACCAAATTCAATAAACACAGGTGCGGCTGCGCTTGTTCTGTTTATTTATTATTTTGTACCCACTTTTCAACGGTCGAGGCCTATGTGCAGCCCCATACACACACACACACACACACACACACGAATGCTAACCTCTTGCATATCATAATTCCGTGCATATAAAAATCCCACCGTGAACAGTGAAATCGTGTTGCGGGAAAAAGGGGCTTAATAAATATCGGACAGCCGGTGCGCACTTGTTTCGGTAGTTGACCCTGTTCGCCGAACAGTCCGCCGCTGCCGCGATATATTTTTTGTAGTCTTCTGTGCCGTGTCCATACCAAATATTTCTGTTCGAGAGTTCAATACAGTCCACTTCTCGACGCTCCACTGTGCCCTTACACATTATTCCTATTACATGCACGCCCATATATTTTCCAATATATTTTCGGCCAACGACTCAAGGAACTAATCCCGATACTATAATTTCAAAATTCAAAGTGAACGAAACAATTAGCAAAAAAACACAAACGCAAGCGTTTTATTTGTTTTCAACTTAGTCGCCGCAGCGGCCGTGTTGTTGTTGCCGTTTAGTTCTTTGGGTCCCACACATAGGCGCCGCTTGCCGTCGGCTAAACCCAGTGAGCTTTTTGTCCTAAACAGAAGCCAAGGGTTTATTTCCACCATTTCGGCTCTTAAATATTAATATTACAAAAAAAAAAAAATTCAACCTATTCTTCGGACAATCTGTCCACTCCAACGCCTGCAATCTAGCGGCAACAATTAAATTGGTTCTGCCGCCACAATTTGATTTATTGAAATCGACGCTCAAATTATTTCGGCATTCCGTTATTGTTCTTTTTTAAATTTTTTAACTACGGCCAACCTCTTGCCCAAATTTTTCCCCCGGGACTAGTGTAACTGTATTTGCAATCCGCATCTTCGCCGCCGTCCCAGCTAATTCCGAGGCCCACTACCGTAATTCCAAGAGCAATTAGCAAAAATTCCGCGAACCCTTCTTTGAGACTCACTTATTCCACCGCAGAAAGATGGCTCAAACCGCAGTTGACATTGCGTTAAGAAAGTTTATTGGCACAACTGACCAGGTGAATCAATTTGAGTCACACATTCACACTTCCGCCCTTTATAATCCAAGTCCATCGCGAGCAGAGTGGAGCCTTGTGGGAAAAGGTGGAAAAGAGCAACGAGAGCTGCTCCGATCTTCTTTCTGTGTCCGCTGATAGTACGTCCGCCGCGACAGTGCTTGAATCCAAATACAACGATTGTTACTCCGTCTATTCAAGATGTGTTGCTCAACTTCAAGAAACAGCAGAGAAGGCGCCTCCCAGTCCACTCAGACTTCCGACAGCTTGCAACCACCCCCTTCCGCGGGTTGTTCTCTGCCACCGTTGGACACCGAAGTTTTCAATGGTGACTATCTTTGGTGGCCCACGTTCAGAGACCTTTTCACTGCGGTATATATTCACAACTCGCGTCTCACCCCGGTGGAAAACTGTTCCACTTACTATCCAAAACAACTGGCGATGCGCACACCATTGTTTCCAAAGCCCCGCTCACCAATGAAGGGTTCGTCTCAGCTTGGCGAAGCCTCACCGAACGCTTCGAGAATCGGCGGTTGTTGGTCAATAGCCAGTTGAAAATCCTTTTCAACATCCAGGCTATCTCCTTAGAGTCCGGAGACGCAGTGAAGGAACTACAACGCACCATCCAAAATTGCCTCACCGCCTTAGAGATGTCCTCTATTCAAGTAGAGGCTTGGGACTCTCTTCTCGTTTATATGATTTCCTCCAAGTTTCCAAAACTAACGCTTTCCCTGTGGGAGCAATATATCCATAATAAGACCAACGTTCCCACTTGGAAAGAGCTAGACGCGTTTCTGACCGAACGCCATCGTACGCTGGAGGCCATCGACGACCTCACGCCTGCCGGTTCAGGGCACCCAACAGCCGGTTCAGAGCACCCAACAGCCCCGCCTTCATTCTTCCGATTTCAGGGTGATTCCAGCACCCAGAAGGTGTGACCTGTGTTCAACGTAAAAGTTTCGGGGGCAGACGTACGAGACGTCCAATCCAACCAATGTCGAGTCTGCCCCAGAACTTCATCCGCTTCGGACGTCGCCGTCTCTCCAGGATTATTCGCCATTCCCCCGGCATTCCTCAGCCACTCCATGGCATTTTTTCCGTCGCTTGCCAGGATACCGTGGAGACCGCGGCAACGACCAGCAATCCGAGTGATTGCAAGGGGGGGGCAGGATGTTTACGTGAGGGGCCCACTGTGCCGCCTCTGCTCAGGAGCGAGCTTTCGGTCCCCGGCTTGCTCTCGCACCCCGAGTACCGACGATCTCCCGCTCCCGCTTTAACGAGGCAAAGCGACCGGTAGATCGGTTCTAAGTTAAGATTTAGCCCCGATTTAGCCTCAGTTTCATGTATGCAGCGAAATAAAGCTGACGTGCCCAATTACCCCACGACGCCCCCGCCTTTCATTTTCAACCCTGACGGGTTAAATCTTCGTTTCGCGACGTGGGAATTTTTTGTGGCCTCCGACAAGGAATCTTTGCGGGCAGGATCGCCCCCCAAACAGTTATTATGAAAACCTTTTATAATATAGGAAGAGAACTTCAAAAACTTTGTTGTTGTTGATCTCGACTTAATTAAAGCACTTTGACATTGAAAAATAACTGATCTACAAAGGTGCTACAAATGGAGATAATTACGCTTTCAAATGTTTTGGAATGACCGAAAACTTAGAGATTCCTCTATAATTTTTGGCATCCGGATTAATATATTTTTGTACAGAGAAATAATAAACGATTCCTTTCAATTAAGGGGAAAGTAGGAGGTTCCTAAGGATAAGGTGAACAATTTCATAAGGGGAACAAAGCACACAGCCAGGAATTCTGTCGGGACCTAGAGAATAAACTGGCTTCACATGATGATGATCTAAGAGAAGAGAGTTTTCTTTTAATCTAGGACTGAAAATTAAATTCGATTTGGGTATGACGTAATTATTAATTATTTCAAAAAAGCGAGGAAGGTTTTTTGTTAGACTTATGTTTAGTGTTAACAAAATACTAAAACTGTTTTGCGTTCTACCAGAACTTGACCCTGCAAGGAGTTCAGCACGTTTATGTTTGACCTACCTGATAAATGTGATTTTCTATTTAGTATACAGCCGAGACTTTTTATTTTTAAGTCGGCTTCACTCTGTGTTTAGCCACGGAGGCTTATTCGATATTGACGGATAGTATAACGGAACATATTCAGTTAAAAATGAGTTCAACAGTGCACATGTATATAAAGGACCTATTAAATTCATGTATAAAATTATTCGGCCAGAACTGGACCCTGCAAGGAGTGCAGCACGTTAACGTTTGACCTACCTGATAAATGTGATTTTATATTTAGTATACAGCCAAGACTTTTTATTTTTAAGTCGGCTTCACTCTGTGTTTAGCCACGGAGGCTTATTCGATATTGACGGATAGTGTAACGGAACATATTCAGTTAAAAATGAGTTCATGGCATTGAACAGTACACATGTATAAGTTAACACGGTCTCCCAGCAAAACGGAAGTTCCCAGGCTGATAATGCTTAACAGAATAAAATAATGCAACGTTAACGACACCTGCGGACTTGCACAACGACGTTGTCAAAATCCCACGGTACGGTCAGCGCAATCAGCACTCCGATGCAACGACGGCTACCCAACACCATGCACGGGCAGCCAGGTTAGCACTTTTACAGCATAGGACTAGCTATCGTTATAAGAATTAATGTACTTAAAGTTTAGTTGAATTTTTGAAATAAATCGTGTCGGTCGTAACCACACTACAAAGTCTTCTCATTCGCGGAATAAGTCGCGTCTTAAACAAACCCTTAAAAAGGACTTATTGTTAATTGGCACCCAACGCGTCGTAAGACCCTCGACCCGTGTGAAATAAAAAAGAACAACGAGTCGTAAGACACTCGACGAAAAAAACGCGATCGTAAGACCCTCGATTCGACGTTTAAATAAAAACATTAAATATATAAAATACATAAAACGCGTTCGATCCGTAAAAAAAAAAAAAAAAAAAACCAGGAACGAATACAAAGCGCAACTGAATTAAAAGAAGGAAGACATCCGACAGCGGCAAAAACATTTAGCTCTATAATTGAATAAAAATCATGTAAGTAGAGTGTTCATTGATACGCCCACCATTTTCGAATTGCAAAATATTTTAAAAGTAATTTTCCAAGTCTCAGTCAAAAAAAATAAAAATAATAAAGGCACAAGTTCGGAAATTTGTATTAGAAACAATTAAATATAAAAGGAACAAAATTCTTTGTTCTTTGAGTTAGTGAGATAGAAGATTTGTTAGACAGATTTCAAAAGCTAAACACCGCGGAAAGTTCACAACAAAATAGTTCAAACATGGCATTAACCAGTGAATAATTAAAATCCATTATAGAAGGCGCAGTTGCGAGCGCACTCGCCACACAGGAAAAAAGTTTTGAACAAAAATTACAAGAAGTTCAGAAGCGTTTAGGTGGTGTAAATATAAGCACACCAGAAGTAGAAACGTATAGGGATGCCGAAATTATAATAGGTATCGCATGCTGCAAAACGTTAGATATTATGAAGTCCCTGCCGGACTTTGAGAGAAAGTATAAGACATACGTTTCTTGGAGGAAAGCGGAGCATACCGCCTATAAAGTATTTGAGAAATATGATGGTAGTTCCAAACACTACCAAGCTTTAGGCATTCTCCGAAACAAAATAAAAGGCTCGGCCGATATGGTTCTTTCGTCGTTCGATACGCCTTTAAATTTTAAAGCTATTATTAACAGGCTCGACTTTACATACGCGGACAAACGACCGATATATTTAATAGAACAGGAGATGTCAACACTCCGTCAAGGAAACATGACACTTCTGCAGTACTATGACGAAGTGGAAAAAAACTGACTCTGCTTATAAACAAGACAATTATGACCTCCGACAACACCGTAGCTGCCTCACTGAACGAAAAACACAGAGCAGATGCGCTACGAGTATTTATTTCGGGCACAAGAAAATCGATTAGCGACGTTCTTTTTTCGGCAAGACCAACCGATCTTCCTTCCCCTTTAGCATTAGCGCAAGAAGTAGACGCTAATCATGAGCGATACACCTTCGCAATTAGTTTCGCACGTAGCACGGAGGAAAGGGCTGAACAAAGAAGTGCATCGACAGAGGCTAAGTTTAACCCAAATGGTAAAAATCCGCATTTTAATAATATCCCACTAAGACAGCCACCCAGACAGGAACCGACCCAACCAATGGTCATCGATCCTTCATTATCCCGCTTTAGACAATCAACCCAAAACCAACAGAGTGGATCTTTTTCAAGACAAATTCAAAGCACTTACCAAAATATTCAACCCAAATGTAGCAATAATCCGGGTCAGACGATTAAAAGACCCAATAGTAGTAGCGATAGATATACAGGACCAAAACACCAGAGGATAAATCATCTGGCTGTAGAAAACGACCCACAAAATGAAACCAATAATGAACACCCGGCAGTAGCCGAAGAGGAATGTGAGAACATCAACGGTGACCTAGTAGAATATGATGAAATCAATTTTTTAGGCATAACTCCCTGCTCCCATTCATAGAAAGGGATATCGCAGGGAGAAAAATAAAACTTTTAATTGACACAGGGGCTTCCAAAAATTACATCAAACCTATTAAAGAATTAAAAAACGTTGTTTTCGTAAATAAACCATTTTCTATAAAATCAATCCATGGTCATAACACTATAAATAAAAAATGTATAATGCACATTTTTAATACAAATACAACATTCTTCTTGCTACCAAACTTAACAACGTTTGATGGAATTATTGGACTGGACCTACTAAAAAAGATTGACGTCGTACTTGACCTAAAAGGAAAAAGGTTAATAACTAACAGCAGTTCGGAGGAAATTAAATTTTTTAAGTGTGAAAATGTAAATTTTACAAAAGTTGAGGATATAGTGGTACCTCAGGAAATACTGGAAAAAATTCCAGGAAATGTTAGGAAACCGTACGGGTGTATTTGCAGAGCCAAACGAAGCGCTGCCGTACAATACTAACATTGTTGGTACTATCCGGACAGAGAATGAAGATCCGATATATTCAAAACTGTATCCATACCCGATGGGCGTGTCCGACTTTGTAAACACAGAAACACAAGCGATGTTACGAGACGGCATAATCCGACCATCTCGGTCTCCATATAACAACCCCGTTTGGGTTGTAGATAAAAAAGGCACCGATGAACAGGGAAACGGCCTTCTCGTTCTGTAGACTACCCTTAGGATTGAAAAATGCACTCAGCATTTTTCAGAGAGCCATCGACGATGTGCTCAGGGAACAAATAGGGAAATCATGCTATGTCTACGTCGACGACGTAATTATTTTTTCGGAAAATATGCACGAGCATGTGAAACGCATAGCATGGGTCTTAGACAAATTATATGAGGCCAACATGAGAGTTTCGCGTGAGAAATCTAATTTTTTTAAAGAAAATGTAGAGTATTTAGGTTTCGTGGTTTCAAGTGGAGGCATAAGAACATGCCCTAACAAAGTAGATGCAATCCGTAACTACGAACAACTGACCACACTATTTAATGTCAGATAATTTCTCGGACTAGCTAGTTACTATAGGTGTTTTATTAAAGACTTTGCATCTATTGCAAAACCTATAAGTGACATCCTAAAGGGAGAAAATGGCAAAGTAAGTGCAGGACAATCAAAGAAAATACCTGTTAACTTCAACGAAAATCAACGTAATGCTATTATATCCAAACTACAAAAAAGCGTTCGACTTGACGACAGATGCTTTGTCTTTTGGTTTGGGAGCAGTCTTGTCACAGGACGGAAAACCCATAACCATTATATCACGAACTTTAAAGGACAGGGAACTACATTTTGCAACTAACGAAAGGGAGTTATTAGCAATAGTATGGGCCTTAAAAAGCCTCAGAAATTACTTATACGGCGTGAAAAATTTAAACATTTTTACTGACCATCAGCCACTTACTTTTGCCGTCTCAGATCGCAATCCAAACGCAAAAATTAAGCGCTGGAAAGCTTTCATTGACGAGCACAAAGCCCAAATTTTTTATAAGCCAGGAAAAGAGAATTACGTCGCTGACGCACTGTCCGGACAGCACATCCACGCGCTAGAAGAGGATGCCCAGTCAGATATTGCCACAATACATAGCGAGCTATCACTCACCTACACTATTGAAAAAACAGACAAACCGGTCAACTGCTTTCGGAAGCAGATAATCATAGAAGAAAGCGGAACTGCTTCAGTTAGAACGGTCATTATCTTTGGTGAAAAAACTCGACATCTCTTATATTTCTCGGATAGAGAAACACTTATACAGAGAGTATGCGATGTGGTCAAAAAAGACGTAGTCAATACAATTTTATGCGAACTACCAGTACTGGCATTTATCCAACATAAATTAATAGATACTTTCCCAACAACCACATTCCGTTACACGAACCGTTTGGTGACTGACATCCTAGACAAAAACGAACAAAAAGAAATTACGGTGTCAGAACATAACAGGGCTCATAGAGCCGCTCAGGAAAACGTGAAACAGATTCTGCAAGACTATTTTTTTTCCAAAATGACTCATATGGCAAATGAAGTGGTCGCAAATTGTAAAATATGTCAGAAGGCAAAATACGATAGACACCCTCAGAAACAAATTCTCGGAGAAACACCCATCCCCTCATATACAGGCGAAATCCTACACATTGACATATTTTCGACGGACAAAAAATACTTTTTAACTTGCATAGACAAATTTTCAAAATTTTCAATTGTTCAACCAATCGCTTCCAGAACCATTGCAGACGTGCAAACCGCGATTTTACAACTTATTAATTTCTACCGGCGACCGAAAACAATATATTGCGATAATGAGCCCTCTATAAAATCTGAAACAATTAGGTCTCTTTTAAGCAACCGGTTTAACGTGCAAATCGTTAATGCGCCGCCCCTTCACAGTACATCGAATGGACAAGTGGAAAGATTCCACAGTACACTAACAGAAATTGCACGATGTTTAAAAATCGAAAGAGGTATTGAGGACACGGTTGAATTAATACTACTCGCGTCTATAGAATACAATAGAACCATTCACTCTGTAACAAATAAACGACCCATCCACATAATTCAGTCATCAACTATAAAGATTAACGCAGAAATTAGAGATAAAGTCTTAAATGCACAGAACATCCAACTACAAAGATTAAATAAAACTAGACAAGACAGAAATTTTCAAGTAGGAGACAAAGTTCTCGTAAAATCAAATAAGAGGTTGGGAAACAAACTTTCGAATTTGTACACCGAAGAAACCATTGAAGCAGACTTGGGGACCACAGTCTTAATAAAAGGGAGGGTGGTCCATAAGGACAATTTGAGGTAATTATAATAAAGTTTATTTTTTCTGTTCTTTTGTTTTCAACACCTCAGGATTTGGACGGTACTTCTACTCGCCGTATCAATAACGGCCAAAATCACCGATTACACGACCTCAAACTACATACCAATCATAGACGGAGACGTGACCATTTGGAAAGAGTTCCAGTACCTAAAACATTCGACCAATTTAACAATGTATTCGGAAATAGTAAAGGACACGGAAGAAATGGAAGAACATTTTCCTCGGTCACATATGAGGCAGATATTAGACTCGGATTTACGGCACATTAGAACTCTTATAGATACAGTAAATGTTCACCATAGGCACGCTAGAAGCATAAACTTATTAGGCACCGCATTAAAAATCGTAGCCGGTACTCCAGATTTCGATGACTTCGAGAAAATTAAATTCACGCAGGAAGAACTCATAGAATCAGAAAATAGGCAGATAAACATTAACACAAAGACCCAGGAACAAATAAATATCCTAACAAACACAGTAAACATTTTAGTAAAAAATGCTAAAGTAGAACAGATAAATACAGAAAATTTTTATGAAAAATTGCTATCAAGAAATAGAATAATTATTTCCGAATTCGAAGCCTTAATGTTGTCAGTTACACTTGCGAAAATTGGAATAATCAACCCCGCAATTTTAGATTCAAATGATTTACAAAATTTAATCAATGAACATTCTACAAATGTTACTGTTACTGATCTAATGGAAGTTGCTCAAATTAAAGTTTTATTAAATAATAATTTTTTACACTTTATATTAAAATATCCTAAGCCGTACGTAGCTTGTAAGAAGATAGTCTTGCACCCCGTTGAAAACAACGGCACTATTCTTAATTTTGCTGAAGATAATACTATAGCTGACTGTGGTAACAAAACCATGCCGATTGGAAACTGCAGCACCGCCCTTACAACAACATTTTGCAGAGAAATGCCCTACACAACCTGCGCACAGCAACTTCATTCAGGAGGCAACGCACACTGCTCGACTCGCACCAGCCACCTTGAACCCCTAACAATCATCGATGATGGCGTCATCATTCTCAATGACGGAACAGCTACGATCAATGGACAACTGGTAACCGGAACGTTCCTCGTTACATTCGACGACGAGGTAAATATAAATAAATCCATGTACCAAAACTTGAAGAGCTAAGTTAAAAAATCACCAGCCCCCGCTTCATCAACAGTCCTTAACATTACGGACCATCAAGAAATACTGAGCTTACCATACTTATAAAAATTAAATATGGAAAACCTACGTTACATTGGCAAAATAGAAAAGGCACTGGAAACACGGCCTATAATATCTGGAGTGGCCGCGATCGCCTTCTTGGTCATCTGCTTTACTATTTACAAGCTCTGTCAAAAATACCAGCGAGACCAACGTCAGCGTGACCTTCAAGTTATCATTGACAGCTTCAAGAAGTCCGAGGACGTCCTTCATCTGAGTAAGGGAGGAGTTAACACTGTCTCACAGCAAAGCGGAAGTTCCCAGGCTGATAATGCTTAAACAGAATGAAATAATGCAACGCGAGCGATACCTGCGGACTTGCACAACGACGTTGCCAAAATCCCACGCTACGGTCAGCGCAATCAGCACTCCGATGCAACGGCGGCTACCCAACACCATGCACGGGCTTCCGGGTCAGCACCTTTACAGCATAGGGCTAGCTTCCGTTATAAGAATTAATGTACTTAGAGTTTAGTTGAATTTTGGAAATAAATCGTGTCGGTCGTAACCACACTACAAAGTCTTCTCATTCGCGGAATAAGTCGCGTCTCAAACAAACCCTTAAAAAGGACTTAATGTTAATTTATTTAAAGGACCTATTAAATTCATATATAAAATTATTCGGCCGCTCAAAGTCCGTCTTGCGAAAACAAAGGATTTTTGTCTCTGGACCGGCAGATATATTCTGTAAGTAAGACCCAACGTCGAGAGTCAAATCGAAAGCAGGATGATAAGGATCATTTTCTGGTCACAGGTTCCACCCTGGTTAAACTGAATCCCGCCGGATCTGAGATAAAAACATAGACCGAGCAGGCGCTCTAAGGAATTTCTTACATGGTTAACTTGAGACAGCAAAATGTCAAACAAGGCAGTGATAAAACCATGTTGTGTAGAATTTAGGAGGATATTGGTAAAATTATTTGAGGACCAAATAGTCCAATGGATATTAAAATCTCCTAGGACTACCAAATGGTCCCTATCCAAAAAGCTATTGGAAACCATCTCAATAGCGGGAAGGTGGTTCCAATAAATAGAAAATTCTTACAATGGAGATATGTAGGAACAGGTAATAAAAATGGAGCTACCATTCATAGATAGCTTCACACTGAGGAACTCAACATCGAATGTTCGTAATTCTGACGTTAGCACTCTCACGCCTGATAGGCCGATCTAGCCGATATACTATCAACACAGCTGGAAAAACTTCGGAGCTCAGAGTCTCCGGCTTTAGCCAGGTTTCTGTGAACACTATGACCTGGATCGGGATTAGGAGACGGAGAAGGCGCAGTGGTATTATGAGGCCTAGGAAGAGGACTAGTCCACTCCTCCTTAATAACTTACCTAACCATGGAACTATTCTGGGTTCTTCCATTATTTATAACCAAGTCGTTGAAATGCAAACTTATTAGGTCAGCTCAATTTTTACGGACCGAGTTAAAACACAAGATACTATTTTTTGAATTGACTTATTTATTAATATTTTTTGTGTTTGTGCATTTAATTATAACATCAAGATTATAAGTCAAAGATGAAGGAGATCACGAATCAGATTCCAGATTCCGAATTAGATAATGACGCGCAGACGCGCACAAATAGACTTCATATAGTACGTAGACAACTATTAAAAATAATTAGATCATAGAAAAATTAAAACAGAAAGAAATTTAAATTCAAACGCGCGCTCGCGCCCACCATGGCGTACATATTGGACTCACTGTACGGACACACTAAAAATAGTAAATCCATACTAGGCGTCGGTTACATTTAAGCTAGGTAGGCCCTATATAAAGCTTGTCGTTGCCCGTATTTTCTAACAGCGAAGTCACTTTTTGGCTTAATTGGATTAGTCGACTTAGTTCGTCATATACGTTGTAATTAGTAATACTTTGTAGTGAGTAGTTCTTAGCTAGACCGACAGTTGATTTAAGTTTCTACCTTGTGGCTGACTTCAGGGTCCCCGAGCAAAGTTGTATATTTTAAGAGAATAAACCGTAAAATACTTTTAAGCGGAAATCTACAGCGTTATTATCTGGGTCTGGGTCGTACTTCCTTTAAGCAACCACTTTTTAAACAAAAAAAGGGACGAATCATGGCCATCCCTGAGCAATCCGAACACTGACATATCGTCTCATCTATATAATTTAATTTAATAATTTAAGTTAAAAAAAAAAAAAATACGAATAACATGAAAAAAACACTTACTTTCGTATAATTTTTCCCAGAGATAAAAAATACATTTTTGTTGTTGAAAATAATTAAAACATCGTTCAATTGTTACGATAAAAATAATTATTGACTGCTCTCACTGATCCCGCGATTAAACTTTGTCAACTGATGTTTGCTTCCCAACGCTTGCACTCTGGATTGTTATCTGCTTTATTTTCTTCTTGGGTAAATAAAAACCTCATCCATTTCTGGTGGACTGCATAAGTTAGCGTTTGTACATAAAAAGCTCCAACTTTTTATTGACTTCCTTTATAAATACTTCTTTTAATTTTCTTAGTTGTTCTTTTGTATTTGTGCTGAAAGTTAGTATTATCTTGACTTAACGTAAAATAATATTACGTAATTAAGACATTTATTACAGCGACACTTCGCTGTCGCCCCGCTAAAACAGTACTTCTTAAAGCGACCATGAGATCATGCAGACAACCAATCACAGCACAATTAGATACAATATTACTGTAATGATTAAATTTGTTTTTTCTGATGAAATGCCCGAAAATGTGTATTCGTACACTGACACACACACACACACTCGCAACTACGCAGGGTTAATTAAAATTTTTCGTTTCTCCTTTTGTGTATTACAGACTGAATTTTCAATAGTTTTATATAAAAAGACAAATTTTCTTATCTTAATTTAAAAAAAAATTATCATGTTAACAATTTTACAAAACAGTATTGTGTTCCTAAAACATTATTTAATTTTTTTTTTTATATTATTCATTCTTTTTCATTATAATCAAATGCCCCACACCCCATGATCAAAACAAATATTAGTATGTTTTGCACTTGTGCCTGCATTATATTTTATGGTCTAAGTACTCTGCCATTTTTTTTTTTTTTTTGGCCAGGTATACAACTTTGTCGCCCTTGTTGACGTACTTTGCTTTCTGCTGTGACATCAATACATTTTCGCTCTTTTGACATTTTGCAACGGCTATAATCATCGCACACATTTAGCTCCTTGGGCACTTGCCCCTCTGCTAATTTTCTTAAATCCCAATGTGCATATTTATAACTTTTTTATTGGTTAAGGACTTTAAAATGTACCTTTTTTATTTCAAAAGGGACTTGAGTTTCGGACTTAGCTTGGTCTGGTGTTTTCTTTTCTTTTAAGCAACACAAAATCTTCAACTTTGCCCCAGTACTTTTGCCTTATTTCTATAAAATTGTTTCTTATCATAAGCTGCACTGGCTAACACATTCTTTGCAGCTTGCGTTCTTACGTATGGCATATCAATAACATTTTCTATGTCACTAGGTTTAAGTAATCCTAATGGGCGTGCTACCTTTCCCAATAACATTTCTAAAGGACTTGCTTTTGTAGTGCGGTTGGTTGTACAATTGATTGCCAATTGCACCTCTCCTAACACATCCTGCCAAGACTGTGTTCCACTTTCAACCGCCATTAGCATATTCTTTAACGTGCTCATGTTTAGCATCAGCATAAGCTCGACTTGCACCAGTGGCTATCAAATGCAGTTTATTTTATTATCTGAACAAAATTGACTGAATTTTGCGCCTGCAAAACTCCAAACTATGAAACAGCACATTGAACGGCTTTTATGCAACTATCACTGTCTAATTTAAAACTATGACTAAGATAGACATATTTGTTAAACGCGTCTACCTGAACAATAATATACTCCTTTTGGTCACTCTTGCCACTTAATTTTTCTGTTATATCGATGTGGATAGTTTGCCAAGGAATGGTGACCTTCGGTATTGGATGCAACGCGGCTCGTATTTTTCCTTTGGTGAATTTTGACGTATTGCAAATGATGCAGTTTTCAACTAGTTTTTTAACGTAACAGACCATCTGGAAGCTCGTGGCACCTCTGCTATACAACGTGTTCTGCGATTTCTCTGCATTTTCCGATGACGAACTTCTGCCTACAGTTCATACTTTTTCGCAACATCTTCAGGCAGAGAAAACGCTATTATTTTTTTAACAATTTCAATTACGTCCGAGTCTCGACGGCAATAAGCCAGTTGCTTGAAATTTCTACTAAATTTACTATTTTTTCTTCGATTATATTTGCTGCCGAAGTAGACTTTGGTAAAAGAGGATTTCTCTATAAAAAGTCAACATGTGCCATTCCTTTCCCTTCTCTAAACTGAATATCAATTGCGAATGACTGTAAATAAACTCACCAACGCTGTGCAGTGGGGGTGAAAGCTTGTTTATTTCTTGACGCCCTAAGTGAGTTGTCAGTATAAACAATAAAGTTCCTGTCCAACAAATAATGTCGAAAATGTTTAATGGAGTTTACAACAGCTAAGGTTTCCTACTCATACGAGTGATATCTTGATTCTGCGATCGCAGTGGTTTTGCTATAATACCTGGGGCTTGTTATTAATTTTATGTAATAAAATTTCACTATAGATACTTGCGTCTGTATGCAATTCGATTGGATAAATAGGGTCAAAAATAACAAGGACTGGTTTGTCGATAAGAGTGGCAATGACCCTTATCCATATCTACTCAAGCTCTGTTTTCCAAATAAATTTATTTTTGTCTGCAGTTAAGAAATATAACAGTTTTACCAATAGTGAAAATCCCTTTATAAACTGTCGGAAATAGGATGCTAGCCCAACGAATTGTCAAAGTGAGGTGACTGTGGAGGCGGAAGAGCAGTGAATGCTACAATATTCTGTGGGTTTGGACGAACTTCACCATCACTTACATTGTAATCCAAATAATGAACCGATATTTTCAGGAAAGAATACTTTGTAAGGTTGTTAAAACATATAGAACGATCAGTAACCTTTTTGGCGCCTCGCATTTTTTGAGGCAACTATCATGATGTCATCCATATAGACGATAACAAAAGAAGTTGATAGATTCCCTAGCACCTGCATTACTAGTCGTTGAAAAATACAAGGTGCGTTTTAGAGCCCAAAGCATGATAGAGAATCGTACTGTCCATCAGGTGTTACAAACGTCGTTCACTCGATAGAATCTGAATGTAAAGGAATTTGGTAATATCCACTGGACATATCTAGACATGTAAAGTAATGCATCCTCCAAGTCTATTGACTTGATCCTTTATAATTGGTAGAGGTCATTTATCAGCGACTGTATTTGAATTTAGCTCTCTAAAGTCAACACAAAGTCTGCCCGAACCATTTTTTTTTTAACAAAAAATTTATGGCTTGCATAAGTTTAGCATCTTGGCCTAATAATATTGCATATTGCATTATGGCTTGCATAAGTTTAGCATCTTGGCCTAATAATATTGCATATTGCATTAGGGCTTGCATAAGTTTAGCATCTTGGCCTAATAATATTGCATTTTAACAGTTAATTTTTTCCCAAGCTAAATCTCGCTCGCATGGACTTAAACGATATGGGCTTCTTTGTATGGGTTTTTGTAGGATCAATCAATCTAATTTTCATTTCGCTAATTTTGACTTTAGCACTTAGCATACCCGTTAGAAACGAATTTGAGTATTTTGCCAACAATTTTATATTGTCCCTTAAGCTCAGTATCAATATCGGCTATCTCACTGCCGGTATATAATTCGATTATTTTGGTCCCTGAAATTCTAATACGTTTGATGAAGTGACTATATCAAAACCCTAATTTAATAATGTCGTCAATTTTTACGTTACTTGATAATTGTACAGCACTACATATCCCATTACAGCCTATACCTTTTAGCAAAACAATATTATTGTACTTAGTACTTAGATCCAGAATCACAGGTGATTTCAATAATTTGATTTTTGTGGTTCATGCATCCATTACTTAAAGACTTACTGCTCCACTCGCTTTTCCCGGTTGAATGCCTTGCTTATATCAACATTTGATTTTTCCATCGTGTTTGCCATGTCGTGTTTTGTCAGTCTCAAATTGATTCTGATGTTTCCTGAATCTGCATTCAAAGATTTTATGGACCAATTTTCCGCAAAAATTACACTCTATCGATGATTGTTTTTGCCGTTTAGCATAAGTTTCAGACTACTGCTCTGTTTATAAACGAATCCGATAGTGTTACTGTTTAATTTTATTTATTTATTAATTTTCGATACCCGAATTGATTACGACGACCGCCAAGCGTTTGGTTGCATTGAGAGTAAAAATGTGATTGAAAGCTTGCTCATCATACGACAAGTTTAGTCGAAGATGTAAACAAGTTACAGTTAGGAGCTACAAGTTCATTGAAAAGTACTAGCCAAGCTCTCTAACAGGTGCAGCGGCGAGAAGCTCGAATTGATTCCGCTGATAGGCGGTAGACAAAGCAACGAAACAAAAAAAATATACAGGGTGTTTCGTTCCCAAACATGCTCTAAAGCGCCGCTTTTCCTTAAAATAGGAATGAACGCTTTTAATTCGAACTGTAAATCGCCTCTGGTTCGAACATTTGATGTACATCTTAAACGTTGCAATCTGTTATCGAAGATTGCCAGCATCACACGGGTCACAGACACAGCAATCTCTTCGTTATCCATTTGGCGACGTTTAGTCGTTAATTCGGTAATCATGCGGCTTTTAGACTCTTGCCATCAGTCGGTCGATTTCAAGAGCAGTACACCACGATGAAGCATTGGCGCCTGGTTTGCCTGGGTAGATTTAGGGTAGTTGCACAAAGTTGTTCTGCCCTGCATCAGGTAAAGTTGTTTTTATGTATCGCACAAGTTGAATTAAGGTTTTATTCCCCAATTCCATCACGGTTCGCCATGGAGGCAGATGGCCAAATCCCACTTTTGATGTTGGAACACTATTATAATTTTCTGTAACCGTAGCGAGTTTCGGTTACACGCACTCTGACGATCTGTATGCAACTATCTTTGCTTCGTTCCTTCTTCTTTTGTGCTTACAACCGAACCACACTGAGAGACAGCGACACTACGCTGTCGCCCCGCTAAAACGGTACTTCCTAAAGCGACCTTGTGATCATGCAGACAACCAATCACAGCACAATTAGAGGCTGTTGCAATATCACTATAATGATGAAATTTGTTTTTCTGATGAAATGCCCGAAAATGTGTATTCGTACACACACTGCCAAGTACACAATCTTAATGTGCCCACATATATATAGTGACATATTTACATATTTACATAAACATCCCACATACGGAGCTAGCGACCCTATCTCAATTAACACAATCAATTCCTGAAAGGAATAAGAGGCGGTCTCTAATAAACACAAACAATTCTCAGTGTTTAGGGGGCCAAAAGGAAAGGTTGAATAAAAAAACATCAGCTGTTGGTCTTAGACAAAAAGCTCACTGGGTTTAGCTGACGGCAAGCGGCGCCTATGTGTGGGACCCAAAGAACTAAACGGCAAAGAACTATGGGCACGGCACAAAAGACGATAAATAGGGTGAACTCCCGAACTCCAAGTGGGTACAAAATAATAAATAAACAGAACAAGCGCAGTCGCAGCTGTGATGATTGAATTTGGATGTCGGTTATGCTGGTACTTGTCTGACAAATGTTAATGTCATCAACTGCAAGCCGCAAATGTTGAATTGTTCCGAGCCGAAGAGCTGGACTTAAAAGCTCGGTTCTTGATCGCGAAGAAAAGCTCGCGGCGTTATGCCAACGGCAAGCGGTGCCTATGTGAGGGCCCCAAGAAACGAAATGGCAACAACAACACGGCTTCTGCGGCGGCGAAATTGAAAAAGAATTAAACACTCGCGTTTGCGTTGGGCCTTTACGGTGGCGCTTTGCTTACTTTAGATTTAATTAATCATAATTATTTATAATATCAGAGAATTTTTGTATGCTTCTGAAATCGGAGTTAGAAAATATCATACATGCATGTAAATAAGAAGTTGGAGTATGGGTAGGAGCTTGTGTTATCACTGTGGAGCGTCGAGAACTGCACTGTATTAAGCTGCGCGAACAGAAAATTGTGTATGAAGATGGCACAAAAGTCAGGAAAACAAATCTGGCGACAGCGGTGGACTGTTCTGCGAACAGAGTAAAACTCCCGAAAACAGCGCACACCAGCGGACCAATATTAATAATTCCTGTTGTCCGCTACACTTATTTCACTGTTCACTGTCTATGCACGGATCGGTGTACTTATGTACATATGTGTGTGCAAGAGGTTCGCCTTCGTATGGCTGCACATAGGCCTCGGCCGTTGGCAAGTTGATGGGCAACGGGCAATGGAGGAAACGGTGAGGAAAATGGTGGCGCACACAAGCGGACACCGATGGAAATCTTCGAGGAACCGAACGAGGAATAGAAATTGGAGTTTCTCAACTGCCTTGGTGTCAGGAAAACTCGGACTGGGAGTTGACACGAAGGAAAAAAGGAAATCTTGCGAGAGTGCGACCGAAATTGAATGTTCGGCCCACTGTTTCAGGTCGGCAGCGAGGATAGACGGAGGAAAACTGGTAATTATCTTGGCGGACAGATGCCTGGAACTGCTGGTGACCTGGAGGATATCCTGCATGGAATCCGGCTCGAAGGACCAAATGTTTAGGGGGGCGATCCTGCCCGCGTAGATTCCTTTTCGGAGGCCAAAATTTCCCACGTCGCGAAACGAAGATTTAACCCATCAGGCTTAAAAATTAAAGGCGGGGGCGTCGTGGTATTGATTGGGCACATCAGCTTTATTTCGCTGCATACATAAGACTAAAAAAACGAGCCAAAATCTTAACTTAGAACCATTCTTCCGGTCGCTTTGCCTCGTTAAAGCGGGAGCGTGAGATCGTCGGCAGTCGGGGTGCGAGAGCAAACCGGGGACCGAAAGCTCACTACTGAGCAGAGGCGGCACAGTGGGCCCCTCACGTAAACACTAGGTGACAGTCGCACTCTCGATTAATGTATACAATCTATATCCCGAGCTCGCAATCTCACTTCCCAATTCATGTAAACAAAGGGCAATAGAGTTAAGAGTTCCGATTTTAGATCTTAAGCTGATATCAATCGAAAAAAGAACACAAAACCAACCCGTTGATAATTTTATTCTCAGCGTTGGCATTAGTTAACTGACGGGACATTAATTCGATTCACAATTAATTTCTATATATATATATGAAAAAAAAATTGAAAAGTGGAGTTGGTTAAAAATTAATTGTTTATTGTCTTGGGCTGAAATATTGTATCTTGCTTTCAATTTCATATAGTACAGATAGATTTGCATAACTAATTTATTCAATATACATATATTGCAATATATTGTTTAAACAAAAAATTACATACATACACAAAAAAATTTTACTGCTTTTGGATGCTACATTTATTAATTTTATTTATTGTCCCAGTCGTTACTTACACATTTCACCACATAGACAAATTTAATTACGTACACAGACATATGTGCACATCGCGTCTGAGATGGTCAAAAACTTTCAACCTCTTTAGGACATTTATTTTTTTCTCGCTTGATATTTGACTTTGCGTAGCGAGGCGATCGTAACTCGTGGCTCGGGGGCTTCAGCACCCTTCTAATAAACAGGAGAGCGAGAGTTCAAATCACACTCGAGAAAAACTTTTTCCTATTTTATTTTTTCATTAGTTAATTACATGAATTTTCTTTTAAATATTTTTGTTTCTCTTAAAGATTGATAAAATTAACGTAAACAAAATTAAAGTAACAGTTTCACTCCGAGCTTCAAAGTATAAAGACGTGCAACTAACCTACGCACCTAGCTACAGCTTATCAGTTTAATCTATAGACTAAACGATACGCAACAATTACACTCTCAATTACAAATAAAACAAAAAACACAAACAATAAGTAATCTTAGTTGCACGTTACAGGGCCTAAGACCTTAAACGCCGAAATGGCCCGACCACCCGACCGATCGTTGACAATGATAAACAATAACACAATAACAAGTGAACCAAAATACATCATAATTAGCAGAACCGACAATGAAACATTTGAAAAAATATCACCGTTTATAATAAAAAAAAGGAGTAGACTCCGACTGTAATGGAGCAGTTGAAACTTGTAAGAAACCCAGATCTGGTACCCTACTTGTCAAAATCAAAATCAAAATTCAAGCACAATAACTTCTCAAAATACAATCCTTTTACAACTTCCCAGTCCGCGCTGAAGAACATAAAACGCTAAACTCTTTCAAAGGTGAAAAGATGATTCACACGATCTATGGAACATTGACGATAAAGAAATCCTGGAGGAACTAAAACCTCAAAGCGTTATTGATATCAGGAAAATATTAAAAAAAGAAAACAGAGGTATAAACAAAACGACAGAAACAGGCCTACTCGTATTAAGCTTTTCAACAATTACCCTACCCGACAAATTATGGATAGGGTGCTCGGTAGTCAATGTACGACCATACATTCCACCCCCAATGAGATGCGTAAACTGTCCGAAAACATGCGCCAATTGCTCTGAAAAAGTACACACACAATGAACCATGCACCAACACCCAAACCGGCATTAACTGCAAATACGAAGACGACGCCGCAACGCAATGGAAAAATCATACCCCGCCTTTATCAAAGAAAAATAACTGACTGCGATTAAAACAACCCAAAAAGTAGACCACAAGACAGTCTGCTTTATATAAAATACCAAAACCCTACGCCTAAAAAGCAGCAATTTCAACACACAAATCACCTGCTATAGAATCAACAATCCACACAGCCAGCACATGAAAGACAAAGACACCAAATCCTACTACTAGAGAAATTATAGCCTACGAAAACTCCCCCGATAAACACATGGATACCACTGCATCAACATCATCATACTCCACACGCTCTCATATTTCCGATGAACTAAAATTAAAAATATTCACATCTAAATCAAATAACTTAGGAACCACATTAAAATCAAAAGACAAATACAACCAAAAAACGAAAAAAGATAAGAAAATGAAAGGCAAGATATGTGATAATAGGAACACAATGAATTCAGATGAAGATTTAGACCTATAAAAATATACATAGTATAATAATCAAAATTATTTTAATTCTAGTTACCCTAAACCTATATTCTTTCTCTTAACATGCTAAAAATATTACAATTAAACATTAATGGTTACCTCAATAATTATAACCACCTACAAATACTCATAAAAAACACAACTCTAAAATAATATCCATTCCAGACACACACCTCCATTCTACCAATAATATTCCCATTACAATAAACTTCACTCTCTACCACATAAATAACTCGAACAACCCTTATGGCGAAGTAGCTCTCCTACTTCACAACTGCTTACAACAACAACAAACTCAAGTCTCCAATATAAGCTTTGACTCAATCGCCGTAATAGTACAATCTAAAATCAAATTCACTATAATTTGCAGTTATATACCTCCTAACAAACCATTCACTGTACAAGAACTACAAGACTCTTATAACAATATAAACACCCCTCTCCTAATAACACGAAATTTCAACAGCTGGCACAAAAGTTGAGGATCACAAATTTATAAATCAATCCTTGCTAACCACACTTAATAATGGCTCCCCCATCCATTTCACTACACACCACACCTTTACACATATTGACCAGTCTCAAGCTTCCCCCGGACTATACCTGTACTGGAAATGGTCAATAGACAATAACCTTTCAGGTAGTGACCACTTCCCGATCTCAATTCAACCTTTTGATTTCCTTTCATTTATCCATACCACAATATCACCCAAACCCATCCAAACAGGTCCCCTGGCGTGACACCGATTTACAAATATTAGAAACCAATAAAAAATTTGCCTGGCAAAACATGTGTCGTAATATAAGCACAACTAACAAAATAGCCAACACAACATTCAAACGAGAAATGAAACAAAAAAAAATGCAAAGCCCTGCACGATTTCACCTCAGACTTAAACCCACGAACCCCAATTCCAACAATATGAAAAAAAAATCAATAGATTATGGTCTCAAAACTAATATCGAGATCCATTGTCTCACATCTGACACCTATACAAACAAATTTAACATCTCCAAAGCCCTTTGCGAATTCTGGTCAAATGCATCAATTAATAATAACTTCATCCTACTTTTAAGTTATACAAAGAAAACATAAATTTCAACTTCTCCCAGAGTGCATGCTCTCTAACACAAACCTTAAAATCCCACATTTCTATTATTGAATTAATAAGCGCCATAAACCAACTTAAAAGCAAAACACCAGGTAGAGACCGCATCAATTATCCAATGATAAAAAATCTACCAGACTCGGTAATGCATAGGCTATTCAAACTCAACAACAATATCCTCAACGCACATATTCCACAGCAATTCCGACTCAAGCTAATCAGAAATATCTTCTTATCGACCTATATCAGTAAAAAGTTGTCTATTTAAAGTCATGGATAAAATAATATCTAAAAGACTATGGTGGCTAGTCAAAAACATCCAGCTACTCGATAGTCGCCAAAAGGGTTTCAGAGAGGGAAAATCGGTATCAGACTCTCTAGCAACCGTAGACTATCTAACTACCACCACTCTATCCAAAAAAATTAACTTTCGATAATTTCGCAAGATTTCTCAAAAGCATTTGACAAAATAGGAATTCACACAATCATAGACGAACTCGTTGATTGGAAATTAAGGCCAAAAATGATCAAATACATAATAAACTTTCTTACTCTTCGAAAAATTTGCGTTCAAATCTTTCTATCCTAAAATCTAAATATTTACACGTTTGTCGCAAGAAAAAAATGCAACTTCAGACTACTTAGCGATTTCAATCTAAAAAACGAAAAGTCCTTAAAAATATTAGGTATTACTAAGCGGACACCGATGGAAATCTTCGAGGAACCGAACGAGGAATAGAAATTGGAGTTTCTCAACTGCCTTGGTGTCAGGAAAACTCGGACTGGGAGTTGACACGAAGGAAAAAAGGAAATCTTGCGAGAGTGCGACCGAAATTGAGTGTTCGGCCCACTGTTTCAGGTCGGCAGCGAGGATAGACGGAGGAAAACTGGTAATTATCTTGGCGGACAGATGCCTGGAACTGCTGGTGACCGGGAGGATATCCTGCATGGAATCCGGCTCGAAGGACCAAATGTTTAGGGGGGCGATCCTGCCCGCGTAGATTCCTTTTCGGAGGCCAAAATTTCCCACGTCGCGAAACGAAGATTTAACCCATCAGGCTTGAAAATTAAAGGCGGGGGCGTCGTGGTATTGATTGGGCACATCAGCTTTATTTCGCTGCATACATAAGACTAAAAAAACGAGCCAAAATCTTAACTTAGAACCATTCTCCCGGTCGCTTTGCCTCGTTAAAGCGGGAGCGTGAGATCGTCGGCAGTCGGGGTGCGAGAGCAAACCGGGGACCGAAAGCTCACTACTGAGCAGAGGCGGCACAGTGGGCCCCTCACGTAAACACTAAGTGACAGTCGCACTCTCGATTAATGTATACAATCTATATCCCGAGCTCGCAATCTCACTTCCCAATTCATGTAAACAAAGGGCAATAGAGTTAAGAGTTCCGATTTTAGATCTTAAGCTGATATCAATCGAAAAAAGAACACAAAACCAACCCGTTGATAATTTTATTCTCAGCGTTGGCATTAGTTAACTGACGGGACATTAATTCGATTCACAATTAATTTCTATATATATATATGAAAAAAAAATTGAAAAGTGAAGTTGGTTAAAAATTAATTGTTTATTGTCTTGGGCTGAAATATTGTATCTTGCTTTCAATTTCATATAGTACAGATAGATTTGCATAACTAATTTATTCAATATACATATATTGCAATATATTGTTTAAACAAAAAATTACATACATACACAAAAAAATTTTACTGCTTTTGGATGCTACATTTATTAATTTTATTTATTGTCCCAGTCGTTACTTACACATTTCACCACATAGACAAATTTAATTACGTACACAGACATATGTGCACATCGCGTCTGAGATGGACAAAAACTTTCAACCTCTTTAGGACATTTATTTTTTTCTCGCTTGATATTTGACTTTGCGTAGCGAGGCGATCGTAACTCGTGGCTCGGGGGCTTCAGCACCCTTCTAATAAACAGGAGAGCGAGAGTTCAAATCACACTCGAGAAAAACTTTTTCCTATTTTATTTTTTCATTAGTTAATTACATGAATTTTCTTTTAAATATTTTTGTTTCTCTTAAAGATTGATAAAATTAACGTAAACAAAATTAAAGTAACAGTTTCACTCCGAGCTTCAAAGTATAAAGACGTGCAACTAACCTACGCACCTAGCTACAGCTTATCAGTTTAATCTATAGACTAAACGATACGCAACAATTACACTCTCAATTACAAATAAAACAAAAAACACAAACAATAAGTAATCTTAGTTGCACGTTACAGGGCCTAAGACCTTAAACGCCGAAATGGCCCGACCACCCGACCGATCGTTGACAATGATAAACAATAACACAATAACAAGTGAACCAAAATACATCATAATTAGCAGAACCGACAATGAAACATTTGAAAAAATATCACCGTTTATAATAAAAAAAAGGAGTAGACTCCGACTGTAATGGAGCAGTTGAAACTTGTAAGAAACCCAGATCTGGTACCCTACTTGTCAAAATCAAAATCAAAATTCAAGCACAATAACTTCTCAAAATACAATCCTTTTACAACTTCCCAGTCCGCGCTGAAGAACATAAAACGCTAAACTCTTTCAAAGGTGAAAAGATGATTCACACGATCTATGGAACATTGACGATAAAGAAATCCTGGAGGAACTAAAACCTCAAAGCGTTATTGATATCAGGAAAATATTAAAAAAAGAAAACAGAGGTATAAACAAAACGACAGAAACAGGCCTACTCGTATTAAGCTTTTCAACAATTACCCTACCCGACAAATTATGGATAGGGTGCTCGGTAGTCAATGTACGACCATACATTCCACCCCCAATGAGATGCGTAAACTGTCTGAGATTTGGACATTCCTCCGCCTACTATAAAAGTCCGAAAACATGCGCCAATTGCTCTGAAAAAGTACACACACAATGAACCATGCACCAACACCCAAACCGGCATTAACTGCAAATACGAAGACGACGCCACAACGCAATGGAAAAATCATACCCCGCCTTTATCAAAGAAAAATAACTGACTGCGATTAAAACAACCCAAAAAGTAGACCACAAGACAGTCTGCTTTATATAAAATACCAAAACCCTACGCCTAAAAAGCAGCAATTTCAACACACAAATCACCTGCTATAGAATCAACAATCCACACAGCCAGCACATGAAAGACAAAGACACCAAATCCTACTACTAGAGAAATTATAGCCTACGAAAACTCCCCCGATAAACACATGGATACCACTACATCAACATCATCATACTCCACACGCTCTCATATTTCCGATGAACTAAAATTAAAAATATTCACATCTAAATCAAATAACTTAGGAACCACATTAAAATCAAAAGACAAATACAACCAAAAAACGAAAAAAGATAAGAAAATGAAAGGCAAGATATGTGATAATAGGAACACAATGAATTCAGATGAAGATTTAGACCTATAAAAATATACATAGTATAATAATCAAAATTATTTTAATTCTAGTTACCCTAAACCTATATTCTTTCTCTTAACATGCTAAAAATATTACAATTAAACATTAATGGTTACCTCAATAATTATAACCACCTACAAATACTCATAAAAAACACAACTCTAAAATAATATCCATTCCAGACACACACCTCCATTCTACCAATAATATTCCCATTACAATAAACTTCACTCTCTACCACATAAATAACTCGAACAACCCTTATGGCGAAGTAGCTCTCCTACTTCACAACTGCTTACAACAACAACAAACTCAAGTCTCCAATATAAGCTTTGACTCAATCGCCGTAATAGTACAATCTAAAATCAAATTCACTATAATTTGCAGTTATATACCTCCTAACAAACCATTCACTGTACAAGAACTACAAGACTCTTATAACAATATAAACACCCCTCTCCTAATAACACGAAATTTCAACAGCTGGCACAAAAGTTGGGGATCACAAATTTATAAATCAATCCTTGCTAACCACACTTAATAATGGCTCCCCCATCCATTTCACTACACACCACACCTTTACACATATTGACCTGTCTCAAGCTTCCCCCGGACTATACCTGTACTGGAAATGGTCAATAGACAATAACCTTTCAGGTAGTGACCACTTCCCGATCTCAATTCAACCTTTTGATTTCCTTTCATTTATCCATACCACAATATCACCCAAACCCATCCAAACAGGTCCCCTGGCGTGACACCGATTTACAAATATTAGAAACCAATAAAAAATTTGCCTGGCAAAACATGTGTCGTAATATAAGCACAACTAACAAAATAGCCAACACAACATTCAAACGAGAAATGAAACAAAAAAAATGCAAAGCCCTGCACGATTTCACCTCAGACTTAAACCCACGAACCCCAATTCCAACAATATGAAAAAAAAATCAATAGATTATGATCTCAAAACTAATATCGAGATCCATTGTCTCACATCTGACACCTATACAAACAAATTTGACATCTCCAAAGCCCTTTGCGAATTCTGGTCAAATGCATCAATTAATAATAACTTCATCCTACTTTTAAGTTATACAAAGAAAACATAAATTTCAACTTCTCCCAGAGTGCATGCTCTCTAACACAAACCTTAAAATCCCACATTTCTATTATTGAATTAATAAGCGCCATAAACCAACTTAAAAGCAAAACACCAGGTAGAGACCGCATCAATTATCCAATGATAAAAAATCTACCAGACTCGGTAATGCATAGGCTATTCAAACTCAACAACAATATCCTCAACGCACATATTCCACAGCAATTCCGACTCAAGCTAATCAGAAATATCTTCTTATCGACCTATATCAGTAAAAAGTTGTCTATTTAAAGTCATGGATAAAATAATATCTAAAAGACTATGGTGGCTAGTCAAAAACATCCAGCTACTCGATAGTCGCCAAAAGGGTTTCAGAGAGGGAAAATCGGTATCAGACTCTCTAGCAACCGTAGACTATCTAACTACCACCACTCTATCCAAAAAAATTAACTTTCGATAATTTCGCAAGATTTCTCAAAAGCATTTGACAAAATAGGAATTCACACAATTTATTTCAATTTTCAATTTCAATCTAAAAAACGAAAAGTCCTTAAAAATATTAGGTATTACTAAGCGGACACCGATGGAAATCTTCGAGGAACCGAACGAGGAATAGAAATTGGAGTTTCTCAACTGCCTTGGTGTCAGGAAAACTCGGACTGGGAGTTGACACGAAGGAAAAAAGGAAATCTTGCGAGAGTGCGACCGAAATTGAGTGTTCGGCCCACTGTTTCAGGTCGGCAGCGAGGATAGACGGAGGAAAACTGGTAATTATCTTGGCGGACAGATGCCTGGAACTGCTGGTGACCTGGAGGATATCCTGCATGGAATCCGGCTCGAAGGACCAAATGTTTATAACTAATAATTATAAATGGGACACACACATAGATAACCTTGTAATGCAGCTTCAACTGCCATATTAAAACTATTGTTTATGTAATTAACTCAATTATAATTAAAAAATTGATTATGGGTTATTTCTATACGGAAAGGCACTCAAATCAAAACTTAATAAAATAAGAACGATATACCACTCAGCTATTAGAATAACCTTCGATAAATAACCTACTATACGAATCTAACATAAGTCCAATGGAACACAGAACTAAACATGCTATATTGAAAAACTTTAAAATTATATCCACAGCTAAGAAAACGCCTCTAGAACACATTTCGAAAGCAAAACGAATTCCAAAATTAACTTCAACAAGAAAAGATACGATCGACCACTGCAAAATAATGCTACTATACCCCTAACAAATAAAAAAGAAACAATACCAACGTGGTCCTTTAACTTTTCTAAAATTATAAAATCGTAACATACCACTGGTAGTCTACAATTAAAATTTCCAGAAATTAAAGACTCCCACAAACAACACACAATCTTATACACAGACGGTCAGTCAGTGGAGTGGCCTACAGCGTAACCTCCACACAACGCATCATAACCCAGCAAATACTACCACTACCTAATACTACCAAATACTTCTACTACCAGCCGTCCTTCACGCATGTAGGCATGCAGAAAAACAAAAAGGAAAGTTCGCTATATGCACGGACTCACTCTTAGTTCTTACTAGAAATCAGAAAAATTATATCAAAATACAAAAACAAATACGCTCTGATATGGGTCCCAGGACACTGTGGCATCATGGGCAACGAGCTTACAGACCAAGCTGCTAAGCAAGTAACCACACTGCCATTGATAACTGAAAAAAATGACAACATACCAGATACACCTGAAATACATCAGTAATCACATGTAAGCCCAAAATAACTTAATCTGGAACAACACATCTACACACTACAAACTCATTAACACAAAAAAACAGAACAGAACTCCGAAACCGAACTATATCACGAATAGACACCATTAAATTTATGAGACTCCGTATAGGACACACCAAACTGACACACAACTACTTATTTGATAGAACACCTCCACCCACATGCCAACAATGTAATCATAATCATAACCTAACCCTATCACACATTTTCCAAGAATGCCCTGCTTACATTGAACACAGACAGAAGCTCCTCAAAAAAACCTTAGTAGAAATAGTAGATCCAATAAATATAGCTACAATAATCCAAATCCTTAAATCTATAAATCTTTACAACAACAAATAAATTTAATCGGTGTACATAACTAGAATAAGTACACACATTTGTATGAATATTGGCCTGTTAAAATACCTATTAATACCGGTTTAAGTTAAAAAATTCATTATCATTGCTTATCACCTAGTACACATTATATCTGTTTAAGTTATAAACGCCATTAATGTTACATATTACATATTACACATTACAACACAAATTTTAAGCAGAAGGTCCTTGCAGCTATGGCTTAACACAAAGTAAAAATTACCTGCACTTTATAATTGGTGGTAATTTCTTATAATAATAATAATAAAATTAAAGTAAATCAACAATTGATATTTAGCTGTGGCTAAATATGATTTTAACATTATACAGTATTACTTATACCTTTTATACTTGAAAAATTATGCAACATTTTACAAATTTATACTTTTCTTAGACTTTTTCTTTTTGTTAAACATTTCGGTTCTCCTGCCGCCGAACTGGGCTTTCGGTACTGCCACAGAAGCGGCGTAGTCCGCTAGGCCCACACTCCGCTGCCGCTGTAAGGGGTGCTCCTCTGGACACTCCTTGAGCTAAGTTGTCGAGACAAGATTGCCGTCAGAATTATGACAAAAAAAATCGTGTAAGAAAGACTTTTTGATGATTTCAGTTGTATTTTAAATCCGCTTCGGAACTCTTCAACAAAAGAATTCAGACCGGTGAAGTTTCTGATCTGCTGCTGCAGCCAGAGTCCATTACCGCAAGCTAAGTACTTATACACTTAACGAGCATACTTTGATGCCAAATATATATACTTGTTTAAAAGTGCTTTAAGTAGCTTTGATAACTTCAGTCATCTAAATTGCTTAAACTCGTTTTATTTATTCTTTATACAAAATTTTACTTAGAATTTTTTAAGCGCCCCGCTACACGTTAGGACCATTGGATATACAAGTTAAACAAAACATTGAAAGAATGCGAAACTTTCAAACGGCATACGCCTTTGGCGTAATATATGTTAATTCTGTTTCTGTAAACATGAAACGTAACTTCAAATTAAATCGCTGCAACGTAAGATGACTCTGGCTGCGATTGGAACAAATTTAATGGAACTATATACTTACCGTACGGATTCTATTAAAATAAAAATGGTTTAGTTCCAAGAGAAGGACACGCATACATAGGGTGAAGCTGAACATAATGCAATGTGTTCCTCTGAATGGATCGGAATATTTCAATCTCCCTGCAACCCTTAAATGGAACGGAAAAGCAGCACCACATAAATTTGCTTTTCTTCGATGGAACAGTCACCGACAGAATGAGAGACCACTGTCATTTCACAGGACAATTTTCGAGATGCACCACGTAGTGAGTGCAACGCTAAGTATAAGAGCGGAGATTTTGTCCCCGTTTTTCTTTTACAATGTCTGGAAATACGATTCACACTTATTTTTGAAAGAATTCGGGGGTTAAGGGAGAAATTAAAATAATTGGGTTGAATAAGGAATTATTTATATCTTTCAATCCAAAATATATTTCTGTAGGAATGAATAAGAGCGAAATTAGATTTTGGAACTTAATAAAGGAGATTTTAAACTAAAATAAAGGATATTTTAAAGTTTATTGATATCGATTTCCATTTCGGTTAAACTTAACCGTGCTGAAGGCACAGTGTTATAAAACCTATCGAACTCGTTGCAGGGTCCAGTTCTCCCAGGACCCGAAACCGTTTTATATTTTTTTTAACACTAAACGTAAGCCTAAAACAAATACTACTACTAATGATCAGGCAACAGCCGATCTATTTTCTCAGCTTTTTTCAAACAACTTATTCAAGCTCTTCGGATTTAAATCAGACTTATTCCTACCCAAATCCAAACCAAAACCTCCCATTTTCCCCTTATGTGGAAGGAATCATTTATTATTCCTCTTGACAAAAAGGGCAGCAAACTGGATGCCAACAATTATAAAGGAATCTCTAAGTTGTCGGCTATCCCAAAACGTTTCGAAAATGTAATTACTCCTTATTTGCAGCACCTTTGTCGATCAGTTATTTCTCCATGTCAATGTGGTTTTATTAAGCGAAGATCAACAAAAACAAATTTGGAGCTCTCTTTCTATAATATAATGGACTTCCATAATTTTCAGACAGATGTAATCTATACTGATTTTAGTAAAGCATTTGACTTTGGTAACCATTCTCTCCTCGTTAGAAAACTCGATTTAATGCGTTTTCCAGTTGATCTTCTTAATTGGATCTCAAGTTATCCGAATGGCAGTATGCAAAAGGTCCTATTTAAGAATAATTTATCTAATGTTCTAAGGGTTAGTTCTGGCGTGCCGCAAGGGCGCCATTTGAATCCCTTACTGTTTACATTATTTATAAATGAATGCGAGTCGGATTTACAAACAGATCTTAATCATTTTCAAACATGGTATCGCTTAAACTTATTAAACTTAAACAGCTCTAAATGCAAGCTAATGACATTCTCTCGTGTCGTTCCCAAGCTTGCAACTTACTCGCTGAACTGCTTCTCTTTGGAGGGAATTAATTCAGTTAATGATTTGGAAATCCGCTTTATATATTTTCTAAATTCGTCCTATCTGAGAATATGGATGCTGCGTTTGGTTCTGTTCAGAAGAACTTTTTACTTTTCGCTTTAAATTGGGATGCAAATTAAATTGGTTTAAATTGGGATGCCAATTGAAGATTACATTCTTACTCTTATAGACTCCTCCTAATTAACTAACCATCCTTAGCCAACCGTAGAACTATGCTTTGCATAACCTTAATCTTTAACCCTATCCTTGGTGACATGGAAAGTGCTGACTTGTTGAGTCAGCCTAATTTATCCTATATACCCTTAGTGTTGCACCACTGTAGAACCTCCTTTGATTTGCATGAACTTTTAGAGTATTATAAGCAAATTATAATTTTTTGTAATTAATTAATTTCCTCGCATTCTGTGATATATTTTCTGTCGCGCCTACTAACACCGAAACCAACAGGCTCGTGCTTGGTTTCATACAGGCCACTTGTGCATTACGGCCATTATATATAATAATTACAAATGAGCCCAGTTATATTAAAATTTCGAACGTCATTATATAGACAAACTCTTGAAAATATAAGATTAAGTTCAATTAATAGAATAATATTCTCTAGATTTCTCATTTTGTAAAATTCTAAGTAGTTTAAAAAGTAAAACGTAAGATTATTGCGTGGAATTTCTTGTTTTTCATCAGCGCACAAAATAGGGTAAAAAAATATCCCGAAATGGAAATAATTTCCTTAGCGAACAGCACAGAATTCTCTATTGAACGGAGCAGCGTTCGATTCAGGTACCCGAATGTCGCGCTTGCCACCTTGCTGAACAGAGAACCAGGCATAAGGCCATCCTCGCTCGACACAGTTTTTTATCGCTCACCGCATTAAGCAAAGTCCGGCTGTTAATGCAATCACTATCGCCCTCTTCCCCCGTCTCCCTCATTGAAACTCGCTTCAAAAGTTGGGAAGTTAGTCCAAACTTGCGCAAACAATGCATAAAAGCCTTATATGCCAGCAGCAGCGGTGAATTTTTTCGTCGTCGCTTTCGCTTTCGCTGTTGTTGTTGGGCGCTCTTCGTTTTGCGCACTTAGATTGACGAACCAGTGACGCGCTTCCCTGTTTTCGGCAGGTATAATCTTTTTTTGTAATTTTATTGGCCAAGTAACGCGCTACCCTGTCGTCGAGTATACACTTCTCGGCGTCACTTGCACCCACTATTAATATTGATACTGCGTGATTTAATTTTAAATTTAAATAATTTTTTTCGTTATGATTCTCATCAACAAATATTAATTATTTATTAAATTAAAAAGAATATTTAATTTTTTGTTTAATAAATTTATACTCTTTGATTCGAAAGTTATTAATTATTATTATTATTTCGACGTAATTTTGATCTAAAAAAAGTTATTTTTGGAAATGATTATTCTTGTATAAATGAATTTAATTAATAAATTAAAATATACTAAGATACAAAAAAGAAAATCTCTTCTGGAGAAGTTGAGAAGCAAGATCCATAGTCGGGTCAGAACCACTTCCCGATTAAACGAGCGCACAGTGGGCCCAATGAGACATTTGGCGGAATAAAAGTCCAAATAAAATTGTACAATAATTGCTTAAATTTTGTTTTATTTCAATGGTAACACTCTATGAAGCTCACAAAAGCTTGTTAAAAGCTTTCAAATGGCTGTTGTGATCAATTGTGAGCTTCCGAAGTAATCATATGTTTTTCACGTGTGTATGCAATTTTTAAGGTTAATTTTGAGGCGCGTTTAATATTTTGAAAAAAAAAAAAAACAAATTGACGATTTTTTATTGAAGTAACCATTGTTTTCGTTAAACTAAGGTATGTACTAAATGTAAATAATGTGTTCGTGATTCGTCTATGTATGTGTAGCCTACAAATATATTGTTATTAATATGGTTTTGAAGTAATGATTTTTAAACGGTTTAATGTCTTCGTTGGACTGTAACTAATGTGATTCAATCGTATTCATTCTAATGTTAGTATTTGTGAGAAGTGTTAGTCTCTGTGGTATCAAAATGTTCAAAATGAGAGCCAACTACGGCCAATTCTTAAGTCTATTACAATTTATAGGTGGAATGTCAGTCCTTAGGAGACGTCTTTTTGCCTTGTGGCTTAGCGAAAGTGTAGCAGAAAAAAAAATGTTGGTGCTTACCGAATATGTGTTCGGGCAAATTTCAAAAAGCAGCTGTTTATCTGAAGTTGAACAACAAGAAATTGAAAAGAAATTGTCAAATTTTGTTAGCCGGCTTACCACAAAATGGAAAACCTGCCATTACAACAAAGCATTTTTTGAAAAAAAAAATCAGAAATGGCTTGATATGCCACTGATATTACATATTGTAACATCAACTATTGATATTGGCAGACCAAGGAAGAATTTTGGTGATCTGTGCCCGAAAGCCCAAGTCAAAAAAGTAGCTAACTTAGTTCAGGAATCGACTTGTGAACAGTTGTTGGTAGCAACAAGTAGCAGTTTTTACAAGTCCGGAATGCGGACTGCTTCAAAAATAGTTTGTTCTTTAAAAAATGATAAGAAATCTGGACGAAACATAAAACAGTCACTGGAAACACCAAGGAATCTACCTGTTCCTTTCACTCCAGAAGAAGCGCTTGCATTCTATATTGATGTAGGCCCCACAAAGCATACATACAAACTAACCAGATGTTCTGCAAAAGAAAGGAACACAAATGTATACCCAAGTTATCAAAAGCTGCATTCAGCAAAGTTTTTGTTACCCAAAAAATCTTAAATTTACGCATTGTTCTGCTGAAACGACACTTCAAAGCTTAGTTGACCATACGGTAAGCCGTATTATAAAATCGTACCCGCAAGGCTCTGAAGAGCAGAAATTATTAAATGATAATACTATTTTAACTGCCATTTATAAATGGGGATGCGATGGCAGCAGTGGTCACTCAACCTATCGTCAAAAGTTTAATGATAATGAAATGAGTATGGTCGATCAGCACCTATTTTCTGTCTGTCTTGTTCCTTTGCAAGTGCAGCTTGGAGCTAAAATTTTGTGGAAGAACGATAGACCTTCATCAACTCGATATTGTCGGCCCATTAAGCTAATTTGCCAAAAAGGAATCGACTGAATTAATTATTTCTGAGACTGAAAATATAAATAGTCAAATATTAGCAATTAAACCAACAATAACCGAATCATATACAATTTTTCATAAATTTAACATGACGATGTTGGATGGAAAAACATTTGGTGTCCTTGCAGAAGCCTCTTCGCAAATATGTGGACTTTGTCGAGCAGCACCAATAAATATGAATAATTTAGATTTGGTGAAAAGTTATGAAGTTGATGCCGACTTATTTAAATATGGGCTGTCAACCCTTCATGCCTGGATACGATTTTTTTGAATGTGTTTTACACATTTCTTATCGACATCCAATTAAAAAATGGCAAGTTCGCGGTAATGATAAGCCGGTTGTACAGGCACGAAAATCTGAAATTCAAGTGCAACTTAGAGAGCAAATGGGCTTATTGGTAGATATACCTATTGCTCATAGTGTAAATACAAACAATGGTAATACTGCAAGACGGTTTTTCAAAGAACCAGAATTGGTATCAAGAATTACCGGAGTCAGAAAAGAGCTTATATATAAGATCAGTGTAATTCTTCGTGTACTGGCCAGTGGACATGAAATCGATTCGGAGACGTTTTGCTCATATGCTATGGAAACGGCTGAAATATTTATTGAATTATACCCATGGTATTACATGCCCGCGTCCATTCACAAAATATTAATCCATGGTGCAGACGTCATAAACCATGTAAGTCTGCCTATTGGATTAATGTCTGAAGAGGCACTCGAAGCCAGGAATAAAGATTTCAGAAGAATACGACTGAACGACTCTAGGAAAGACAAAAGAGTTAATACGATGCAAGATGTTATGAATAGGTTATTTATGTCATCAGATCCATTAATGTGGGATTGGTTTCCTTTTTAAAATATGAAGTCCCACTAGTTTTTAAGTTTTATTATAGTATTTAATGATATTATAGATTAAGAAGTTTAGATTAATATAAAGTGAATACAGTTCAAAGATACACGTAGTTTTAGTTAGGTTTTAACCGCGTCGTTTGCTTTTGTTAATCGTCGTATTAACCGTCGTAAGCTCGCACGTCTTATTCTCGTCGTCTCTCGTCGCGAACTCCTCCTCTTCACCTCTTGCATTCTTCTCCTTCTGGAGTGTGGTGGGATTGACTTAACGGAGATGCCAGACCCATTCCCACATTAATAACATCCTTATCTAAGCCATCACAGTTATCCAAAAAGCCCGTCAATTTAGATGAGGATGTTGTCAAGCTGCTTGCTTTTCCTAAAAATTCATTGGTCGGATTCTGAATAGTCCCAATATATATTTTTATAATTTTTTAAAATTATTTTTATTATTTTCATATAATTGTTTATTGAATTTAAAATGTTAAAAAATATATTTTTTAAAAGACTATAAAGTTAAAAAATTCACTATATTTTTTGTAAATTAAATGTATGAGATTTACTTGAGGTAACACATTAATATTTTCAGGATATGTCAAGAATACATTAAGAAAATTAAGCTAAAATTTTCAATAAAATATCAATTCATTTACCCGAGTTGTTATTAAAATTCCGCTAGCAGAGGCACTTGGCCCACTGTGGAGCGGCTGGAATGGGGATCGATTCCGATTTTAGAAGAAGGATTAATATGTGGACTCCAAAAATTAAATGCTTTAATTAATAAGGCAAATTAATTACAAGAATAGATGAAAGATATAGATAGTGGCGATGAATATGGTGACGAGTTGAAAGATCTTAGCATTGTGAATAAGGCAAAATAAGTCTCGCGATTATCTGCCTTAAAGACAGCAACCAGTAGCGAAACTCCGAGATCAGCTGCTGTAGCACAAACTCGTGGGCGACTTCAGAATTTGGCATTGCCAAAATTTAGTGGAAATTATTTCGAATTTAAAAACTTTATTAGCCTTTTCGAAACTTTGGTTCATAAAGATGCCAGTATTTCAGTTATCGAAACATTCTACCATTTAACTTCATGTCTCTCCGGTGATGCTTTTAGATACAATTGCAGCTTAGCAAGTCACCGAGAGTAATTACGAAAAGGCAATGGGCAGCTTAAAAAAGGTTTACGATAACGAATGCCTCATCTTTATGAATAACATTATTATTCAAAACTATTTAGTCTTCCGAAAACATCGCACCAGTCTGCATTCTCCTTGAGTACTCTTATCGACACTGTTTCGTCGATTTACGGCTCTCTTTTGTCGATAGGAGATGACTCCAAAATTTCGAATGAAACTTTTATATATTCGTTGTTGAATAAAGTTGACCAAGTGACCAAACAAAAATGAGAGGAACAGATCGATTATGAGACATTGCCGCTTTAGTCAAATTATTAAAAAATGTTAAATCGTCGATATCAGCATTTAAAGGCTGAAGAATCGACAAAGCCGATGCAGGAAAAAGTACCGTTGAGCAAGCCACATAATCGTAACTCATTTTGATGTGCTCCTCCTTCAACAGCAAGCCTCAGCAAACTTGTAGCTATTGGAAAGCAGCAGATCATTTTCTACAGAATTGTAGCCCGTTAGGGTGTCTCTCTGTAATCCAAAATTTCGAGCTTGTCAAGTCTGCCTACTTATGCATCAATTGTTTGCGAAAATGTCATACTGTGCCGAGCTTCTGACCGCTCACACCATATTCTGCTCCACCGATACACAGTGCCTGATAACAGTTAAGCGTTGCCAAGGCTGACGTTTAAATCTGATCCTTATAGGTTGGGCAATTCTTTCGAGGTTGCAAGACGGCGGTTTTTGTCGTTTGAGAGAATGTTGTCTCGAGATCCTGACATGAAGACCATCTACTTGGATTTCATGGAAGAATATCTCGCCTTGGGTCATATGACAACAAAATTCCTTGCACTCTACATGATGTCATTCCCCATCAATGTGTGTTACTGCCTGAGACGATTTTTTGTTTGACGCTCTCTGGGTCAAACAAAAAATCGTCTCAGGTGTGGAAGGTCAGACCTCGAGTTTTATTTCGTTCCACTTTCTTTCACGCGTCATAACCGAATGTCCCACTTCACCCGCTCCACATGATCTCTACATTCGGGTCAAGGGGCAGCTCATCGTCGTGGAAGAGGACAACCTGCCGCCTCAAGAGTGGCTCCTAGGCCGGGTCGTCGCACGCTCGCAGGGCAACTCCGCTTCCAATGTGTTGAAGATGTGGAGGCGTTCACCGGGACCGGTCCGCGCTCTTTGCGAATTCGCCTCGCCTTCGCCAACCGTCGTATAAGCTAGTCTAAGCACAATCATATAAAATAGAATTTACTCGTAAAAATAATTGAAGTTTTTCCCTTTGCCAAATTAAAAAATTATGCATTCGGTTTTTGTAATATATCATTTTTAAATAAACTTATTAAAAAATTCAGAACTTAAATATAAAAGGAAGCTAGCAATACGCCGGTGTTTGTATAACCTTGCAGGTTGCAACTGGATCGTTAAGTGTTCCTGGCAAACGGGCGTTTATTTTCTAGAGGCAGTATGTAACAGCTTGCAGCCTCGAAATATCCTGTACGCTCTCTATCCCTCTCCCTCCGGATTTCAATTCCATAAATCCGTTCCCTCAGCTAGGTTTAAGTTTTTAGTAATCGAGTTTATTGAGTGCGCCTAGAAATTCAAGCCGACACCCTCCAAACTTTGGTCCTCCGTGATGGATATTTCAACACTAGCAACTCTAGTGGCTTTAACACAGCACAAAATAACTCAAAGTTTCATTATTGTTGGCGGTCATAATATAAATCACAGTAGCTCAGTTCGACTAACTTCTCTGTATGATATTGATGCGACACTATGGCAGCTAAAGTTTCCAAATCAATTTAATTTCTATACAATTTCTGCTAGTTTCGAAATACAAAAGTGTGTGTTTAAATATATGTTACAAGACATAGTGAAATTTCAAATAGTTTTTAATTCATTTTCGTTCACAGTGTTTCACTGCTTCCATTTATTTATACTAACTTATATTCAATACACTCAAATTCAGTCTACATTTACACTAGATTAAACAAATATATAACAAGAAAATACGCTAATTTTGGCACACCGAAGTTTTTAACCCCCGCAGATATCAATTAGATCATTAATAATTAATATAATATAAATTAAACATATTTATCTTCAAAACAAACAAAGTAATGCATAATTTCGTTGCATTCACTTATACATACTATACGTCCAGTTTTACAATTTTAAATCATTTGCACCGCAAATAGACATTAAAATTGAACATATTTTTTGCATAAAAAATTATTATAAGTTTACAGGGAAATAAGCTGATGAAAATTCTCCAGCTGAGCCCCCCACGACGTTGCCGACTGGGCAATGGGAACTGTATTACCCGGTACAACCAGTAATGCATTGCCGCATGCTCTGCCCGGAGTAATGCAGTGTCCAGCTAAGGCTTCGGTTCAATTCCTCCCGCCCAAAGCCGGAGGAGATTAACCACTAGCCATGTTTGGAGACGACTGGGGGTAGGCATAAAAAGAAAGTTTTATGGGCGAAAAAAAGAATCAACCGGAGTTGAGATATCAGCTCAAACGTCGTTGGCAGGCGTGACTGCTACGACCGGCGGGCACAGAGGTAAGCAATCCTCTCTGTGTGTCGCCAGCGGACACGGACCAGGAGAAAATTTCCTTCGCGCTCCAGCTGCCTGCGTAGGGACGTGCCGAAGCGTCCAAGCAAGGGTAAGAAGGCAAAGGCGCAGTGCATGGCTGTCCTTCGCATCCTATAATAGCTATCTAGCCATTTTTTGATTATAGCAGATGGCTAGGGGTGTCGCTAGTGCATAAGGATACTCGGCTTTGTGCACTTTAAGCATTGCTATATGCTAAGCTCGTCTGTTCTTCTAAGCACAGAGCCTGAGGAACTAGTGGCACACACTCGGCAACGGTAGGAGTGAGTGCCTGAGGAACGCCTGCATTTGATGTCGCAGAATGGAAACCAATAATTGGCACCTTTTGGGTGCTGACTTTAGAAGAATGATGGCAACGCACTGGGGCGCTCGCAGTTGCCGATCTTGGCTGAAAATGCCCTGAGCCGGTATGCGGTACGTGATCAATGACTTCCAGCGTCTAGCTCGTTCCAAGTTGGAGTGTCAGCCTTATTATGGATTGATTGCTCCCCCATGGAAAGCGTGAACTTTGGAAGCTTGGAGGAAATGAGGTGCACGAGGAGACAGTCCCAATATAATATATATATTGGGAGGCAGCTTGGATGTTGAAGAGGGGTTTCAACTGGCTGTTGCACAATAACCGAAGATTCTCGAAGCGGTCGCTCTTCAGCGGAGCTTTTTAAACTATGGCGTGCGCATCGCTACTTGTTTTGGATAGTAGGTCGAACAATTTCTCCACCGATGTGAGAAGTTGTGAATATATATCGCAGTGAAAAGGTCTCTGAACGTGGCACACTAGCGAAAACTTCGGTGTCCACCGGTGGCACACGACAACCCGTAGAAGCGGGTGATTGAAAAATGTCGGAAGCCTCTGCGGACTGGGAGGCGCCCTTTTCTTTTGCTTTTTGAAGCTTGGCAACACACTTGAATACACGAAGTAGCAATCATTGCACTTGAATTCAAGCACTGTCGAGGTGGTTGTATTATTAGCGGATACGAAAAGAAGTTCGGAGCAACTATCGTAGCTCCATTTAACCTTTTCCCACAAGACCCGAATCTAATCGCGATGAACTTGGCACATGTAAGGAGAGATATTTGCAGATTCGGAGGTGGCTGACGTGTTAATGTGTGACTCAAAGTGATTCACCCGGTCAGTTGTGGCAATAAATTTCCTTAAGACAATGTCAACGGAGGCTTTAGCCATCTTTTTGCGATAGAACAAGAAACAAGAACAAGAAATATTCCCCGCATTGCTCATGGAATTACAGTAGAGGTCTTTAAAATTAGCTGAGATCTTTCCAAACGAATTAATCGAAGTGGGAGCTATTTCTTATCATCTTTTATGGGCGGAGCAGTTAATCTGTTGGATTTGTCTACAGACTCGAAGGAGTTAGAACTAAAAACGAATACGGTCACATAGGCCCGCTAGAAAGATTTATCCAAGAGGTCGGCATTAATTAAAAATTGATAGAAATAACCATATCCGAACATTTTTGAGCGCCGGAATAAATAAAAACGAACTGTGGCGGCAGAACCAATTTATATTGTTGTCACTAGAGATCAGGTGTCGGAGCGGAAAAAAGTGCCAGAAGAAGAGTTTGATTTATTTTAATAGTGAAGACAGAGCAAACGACGAAGTATGGAAATAAATCTTTAATATATATTAAACAAAATGGCCGGCAGACGATAGGGCACACAGGGGATTAACGGATGAGTCATCTGCCGTAACTGCGTGCACCATCGGTAGTTCGACCACACTCTCCAAGTGAGGGCGGCTGGAAGCAGGTCCTCTACCGAGTTCGATCAAGACAAAGTCTTTAATAGGCCTCCCCTCAAGTCAGGTGTTATGCGACCCGTGCCCCCTGGCTTTCAGGTTCGCAGCTGAGGGGTAGCAACAGATGTGTTTAAACGGACCCTTCCCAGGATCGGCAACCCTGGGTCGTAAGTGGCCTTACCGTGGCTTAGGGTCGACTCATTCAAAGCCCCACAACCCCTCTGAGCCGCCGCGCTCGCCAGGTCGAGCAAAGCGGGCGATTATGAATATGACATGAACAACCGTGCTTCGGACCGTGCTTCGGACCGTGCTTCGGACCTCGTGGGGGAGGCTAAGCCCCACACAATGTCAGAGATGGACGAGGAGGAGCTACTGAAGCCCATGCAGCCCAGGCTTAGTATCACAACTGACATCGGAGATCGATGAAGATGTGTTGTTGATGCCAAGTCCGGTGAACAAATCTCCGACTCTATCCAAGGAGGCGGCTAATTCCAGCGCCCCCCAAGTCTTAGTCAACACAGGTGTGGCTAAGTTGGGTACCAACTCAGATCAAAAAACAATGGCAAAGTTGAGCAGCTGACACACCATCAAAGGCCCACTAAGATGATTCTCAGTAAGATAGCTAAGAGCGAAGCTGATGGCAAAGTTCACCGTAGGGATGCAGCCGATAAAATCCATATAGTTGCGGTGGTCGAGGAATTTGAAAAATACAAACAGGATGTGGCCTTATGATAAGGCTAGTCCTGGCCAGGGAGATTTCGAGGAGGCCCAGAGCTCGCATCGGGTTACCAAAAGGCCAAAAGGACACAGCCATTATGGGGTCGAAAACTGGAATGTCTCTATGCACCATTCGTTTTAGGACCACCGATATATTTTTCTTTGAGATAACGGTGCCGACCAGCAGGCTGGCACTAAGACGCAACCCACGCAATGCGAACTAAGGAAAGTTCAGCAAAATTGTCCACTTGAAGGTCAGCAACCGAAGAATAAAGGTACAATCCTAAGAAGTAAGAGGCAAGAAAGAGGCACAGAAACAGTACAAGAAATCAATAAACGAAGGCAAGAAAGAATAATGGCAATAGAGGACATAAAGGACACGGCATGGCTTAACAAGATCCATGCTAAAGGGCACACGAGCCCATCCTTAATAAAGAAACCTCACGGCACATCAGCAACGTCGGTTAAAGAATCACTAGAGATCCTGATAGACACGCACTTTCCAGGGAATGTGCGAGAAAACTCGGAGCTCGAGAGGTCAAGAGCCAGACATACACATACGTCAACAGAGGAGATAAACACAATTGAAAAAATTCAATGGGCGATAGATTCCTTTGACAAATATAAAATCCCGGGCCTTGACGATATAATTCTGGCAATGCTTTAAGCAGCAAAAGGAAGCATAAGCAGATGGCTCGAAGCCATCTTTGATGCATGCATCAAACTTACACACATACAGCTTCATAAATAAACCTGGCAGAAGGGGACACACCCTAGCAAAGAACCTCCTTCATCCTGTAGACGAGAGTCTAATGGACATGCACATAAGAGACAAGGCGGAGAGTTATCACCTATCGGATGCCTAATATCGATCAACAGAGACAGCACTGCATGAAGTAATGAATCACGTTGAGTCACTCATCCACAATCAATACACGATGGCCGCATTCTTGAACTTCCTGAGCTTCCTCAATTCGGTAGGCATTAGTGGAAAGGTGCTATGCTCACGAGTCGGACGATCATAACCGAACTGGGTGGAATTCACCTCACGCGAGTAGTGAAGAGAGGCACACCCTACGGCGGAATTTTCTCCCCTTTACTCTGGCTAATCAATATGGACTACATATTGAAGGAACTCAATTGTGGAGGAGTATTCGCAGTAGCATACGCCGACAACGTAGCACTACTGGTTACAGGACTCTATCCCGACGACATAAGCAACAACGTCATGAGCATTGGATTACTTAACCAATGGGGCGAAAACCTGTGGACTAGGTATTAACCCAAGGAAGACGGAACTAATGTTAGGAGAACAACATTCTAAAGGAATAACATGCCCAATATAGATGCCATCCAACTACAACTATCGGAGCAGGCTAAATATCTAGGTGTGCTATTGGACCCAAATCTCACATGGAAGAGAAACAACGAATGTTTGGCAAGAACTAAGGACTATACCCAAAAACTATAATTTGGCTCTACACGGCAGTAGTAAGACTAATACTGACTTACGGGGCTCTGGTATGGTGGCCGGCACTCACCAGAGGCTACAATATAACAAAGCTAACAAAGATACATACAACGTTCAGGTACAAATTAACCGAAATGAGATTCCGATACCCATCGAGGGTAGAGTGGACTAAAGACAGAGTAACCGAACAAGATGCGGTATCACTCTACCCCGATGGGGGCTGGAGTTCGCTGAGAGCTGGGGGATCGTATCAGCTTCAGTCTCCCAACATCAGCGAGTCTTCCAGGCTCAGGTACTTGCTTTATTGGAAGCAGCAAGACTCTCAATACGGCAAGGCCTATGGAATACCAAGGTGAAGATATACTCTGAATGTCAGGCGGCTATTAAGGCTTTAGACACATTCAAAACGAACTCGCAGTTAGTGGCAGAATGTAAGGAAGCCGTAAATGAACATGCGCGAAATAACGATATCAAAATAACCTGGGTGCCAGGACACAACGACATTCCAGGGAATGAGAAAGCAGACGAGCTAGCCAGGGAGGACTTAGCCGGTCGCAGCAACAGTAAGGATATGTCGATCACTAATTAAATACGGCCAACAAGGAATGATCAAGGGGGAGCCAATATATAAGACTGAAGCTATATTGGTCAAACTACAATAAAAAAAAACACATAGCCTCCACTGGACAATGAACTATAGGATCGCACACAATGAGAATTGGGTACCTCATAACACAGACTGCACAGCTTGTACAGCACCAACGGAGCAGGAGACGCCAGAGCACTTGCTTTGTCACTGCCCAGCAGCACTAAACAAAACTAGAATGCATCACTTCGGTGCCTACCAGATGGAATCGCTGGGGGAGTAGGGAAGCGCATGATCGCAGCCATGCTTGCTGTCCTTAATTATTCGGGATAATGCTGAGGGAGGCAAAGCCATAACCAGAAACAAACGGTGTGGATCAAAACACACATCATTACCCTACCTTCCTACGAAAGAATTAAATCGACGGCTTGGGCTGCACTCGGCAGCGCTGCAATGTACCACAAGTTATACTTTCTGATAACGGCAGTCAATTTAAGTCAAGCTATTTTAAAGCTTTTCTTACCAGTTTTGGAGTTCAAAAAATTAAATAACAACAAACAGACCACTTGAAGAAACCGCTAATAGATACAATTTACATACTTGGCTGATAGAATTTTAAACCACCGACTTAATTTATGCTAGAAACTTTACGCAAAGTAATACTATAACAAATTTAGTAATAAATTAGCACCCGTGTTTCTTCCAGCCTAAGTTAATAGGTTCATGAGAAACGCAGTTCTTACTATTATGAATTAGAAGATGAGAAAGGAAATAAATTAGGAGTATATACTTTAAAGGATATACAGAACAACGATCACGGCGAGCTAGACACAAGCATAGCAAGAGTGCGCATTCCTAGCGAAGGCAATACAAAGTCCGCTCCTTAATAATCAACACTCTCTATTAGAAATCAACCTTGTAAGAACCCTTACATATACTGGCACACTCCCATGTTGGCAAGCCAACGTGAGCACGACTAGACTAAAACACAGATGCACAACAACATTCACTACCAAAATGTAAACAAAGATGGCAAGGAACAAGTGAAATTTGTAAGGCCCCAAAGTTGAAATTATGCCAGAGAAACTCTGTCGGTGTTTTTCGATATATTCTAGCGCCAAATAGACTCGAAATGATTATTTTATATAAAACTCTTATTTTTACTTTGTTTTGCATCTTCTAGCCTATCTGTGAGCCTCTAGGGTTTCTTCGGGGTATTTTCTCTTTTTTAGAGAAAAATCACTCAAGAACTTCCAATTCTTCGTCCTCTAATTCATTTTTATATAGTGCCAACATAATCTCCCGCAATCAGCACGTTTTCTTTTGTTAAACAGCCTAAAATAGTTGTTAACTTATTCCGCAACTTGAAGATGTAACTCTTTGGGAATCGAATTTTCACATCTGCGAAAAATCCCGACCTGTTTCATACTTCGCGTTTTTAACACATATATATTTTTTTAAATAAATTTCTAGTGCTCGAACTAAAATCTGCAAGGGTGTACAAACTTCGGCGTGCCGAAATTAGCTTTATTGTTGTTTATATAAAGGACATAGATATTCGGTCTTATACCGCTTCCATTTACAGTAAGCGATATCCCGTTCACGTATTAATGCTATTATTTCATTATTAAGCCACAGGTTTAACTTCAACAGGTACACATTTGTTAAACATATTTAACATATTTAAAATATTTTAAAATGCCCAGAGTCTCAAAGCTATCTATTAAATGGCTCTCATTTAGCAGATTACTGTTAAAATCGCGTGGGTTGTCTAAATCAAAAGTGAGTCATTTACACAACCCGTGAGATTTGTGCATACACAGACATTATTCTTGCAGGCGCTTATACAATTGTACGGTTAGGGCGGTAAATGAAACCCATAACGATATTATTTCCTGTGATATACTTGACTGTTTACACTTGACCTCACAGTTAAGACTGCTACTCGCATATGTAACATATATATTCGCCAGTTCGGTCAGAACGAGAGACATTACAACTATCACAACAAATCAATAGATCAGACCGCTCTGACGTAAGCCACGTTTCATAAACAAATACCTAATCTCGTAAATTTGTCTTAAGATACTCTGTGTATTAATATGAACCACTTTTAAAGCCTTTTGACAATTACTTAAGACTCGGATAATGCTACCGATCGTGGAACAAACTGTTGCGTTTTTTCCTTTTTTGTTCATTTCCATTCCCCGATGCTGTCCAATTTTCAGCGTCTGTCTGGTTCCGATTTTTTTTTTTTTTTTCAACAATCCAGTTGCAAACTATAAGAACACACATCGGCGTACTGAAAATATCCGCCTTTATATTTTGATTAACTATTGATAAGAAATTGTTGCAGCTTACTCTCTCCTTTTTTTTTTGACCAGGTCCGAGTTTTATGATGAAATCTATTATTAATATTTATTAATTCCCATCAAAAATATAAATATGTATGTGTATAATTATTAGTTAAGTAACTAGAACATTATTTAAAAATACGAATATTTAAAAACCGACACTTATTTCTTAATTACCTTAATAATTGGTTTATCTTGGAGTCGACACTTGGCCTAACCACATCGGCCAATGTGGAAATAATTGTTGCGGTCATTATAAGTCTAATCACATTCATTTTCCCAAGCACGGAATTATCTCTGTCACTGCTTACTGTTGACTATTGATGACGGCTGTCTTAAACAAAGCGAAATAATTCTATATGTATCAGATGATTATAATTGAATCATATAAATTTTACTTCTAATACTTTTAATTTAGTCACCTTATACAAATAATTCAAGTGTATACGCATATAGATTGTATATGTGCAAGAAAACCATTGTAAATACGAATAAATATATACCATATATTTATACATAAGTATGCTTTTAATTCACCTATCAAGAGTCAATATATATATATATATATACATATATATGTACATATCTTGTCATGTTGAATGCTGACTGTAGCAATACTAAACAATTTGATATGTATCAGATGATATAGCTGAATCATATGTATGTATTTGTCTTCTTAATTTTGTACACCTTATAAACAAAGGTGAAGTGCACGCATATGTATATTTTATATGTTTATTCGCATTTATAATATTAATTGCACCTCATTTATTTGTTTTCTTAATTTTGTTTACTGATTATGAACAGATAAAGTAAGATATCTCTTACATTAACAAACACCAAAGAACAACTAAGACATCTAAATAAATTAAAATTTCCTTTTTTTATTTTATGTAGCAACCATTAAATCAACCAAAGTAGTAACTTACTCCCTTAAGCTCACCCGATACCGATACCTTACACGTAAGCGATTGAGTGAAAACTAATGTTCAACCAAAAACGACAAACAACTTTTGTTGTCATGCATATACATACATAGTTCATATGTATGTAGGTTTATCAAAAACGTCACAGTCAACTTAATAATTAAGACAAGACCAAGGCTTGAATTCAAAAATGTATTGTGGGGGAACGGCTAAAACTAGCTTAATGAATTAAGCACCGTATATTATCATTCCATTTGAACAATTTTTCTTAAATTGTTTGTTGAAAAATATTTACAGCTCTGGGAGTTATTGCTAATCTCCAGAGTGTCCCTTCACAAAAAAAGCTTGTTTGCCCTGTTCATTCTAACTGTCCACATAATCACCCGGTAAAAATAACAACAAGAAACGAAGTTAACTTTCGCCGAAGTTTGTATACCCTTGCAGATTGCAATTTGATCATTAATAATAAATACAATATGAATTATATATATTTGTGTTAAAAAAAACAATGAAATAATTTCCACTTTCATTAGAGTCACCCTTACATTTTTTATTCACCGTTTTACATTACAATTTTCCACCCACAGTTTGGTATTTTCCTTTTCATTTTTTATGGCTATGACAGTTTTCCGATTTTCAAAAAATTAAAACCGAAATTCTCAAATGTAATAAAAAAAAAAGTTGAATACTGAAAAAGTTTTAATTTGCAATTGTATTAATTTCTCGATCGTCCCTATGGCAGCTATATAATATACTCTCCCAATTTTCAAAAAATTAAAACCGAAATTCTAGAATATCACAGAATGGCTATTTCTAAAATTGTATGAGAATCTGTTAAAAACTGGAAATGTTATCATTTTTTTCCACAAAATTTCCGATCGTTCCTATGGCAGCTACATGATATAATGTCCGATTTGCGCGGTTCCGACTGGCAGTGTGGGAGCTAGTGCTTTCGCACGAGCTTTCGCTCTCGCTCGTTCCCGTTTGTGGTTCTCTCGCTCCCTTTTCCTAGCCGACGAAGTCGCCACTCCGCGGTCCCAGCAGCCCTTAAGCTTAAGACTTAGATTAATATGAAAACAAGCGTTAATAAAAGCAAGTGTGAAACCTAAAGACGCCCCCAACGACTTATGTATTATTGAGGGAGCTTCCGGCAGCGACAACAGCAACAACAGTGCATCCAAGCAGCGGTCGCCTACTAATCCCAAAAGACGCCGGCTTATATTTGAGCATTAATCCGCCCACTCCATTTCATGGTAGTTCGAGCTGGATCTATCCTGATCCCACCAGTGCCCCTTGCGGATCTCAAGATACGTACGACTCTTATTCCAAAGTATTTTCGCCCATGGTCGCCATATTCCTTTTCCATCGTCGTTTTTCTCTCCATCTGGTTCCAACCAAAGTGAAAAGTGCAATATTTACATATACATCCATACATAAATATATACATGTGCCGAGCCGCAGTGAATTTTCCTCTCTTTTTTAAAGTGCAAAAGTACTTTGCCAAAATCGGCCCTCTACCTCGTCTCACTATGATCCGCTGGTGTCCAAGCATATGTATAAATATATATTACATCCTTAGGCACATTCACATATGTACAAATCACGTCCGTCAATAAACTGCAACCTTTGCCTTTTAATATAATACCCAAAATTGACACACAGATTACATATTAAATACATAAACCAAATTTACACACAATTTTAAAAATATATACACACAAACATACCCACATTTGATCTGCACAAACATAACCTTTTTCAATAAAACCATATATGTAAATATAAAATAAAACATACAATATTTCATAAACACGAATTACATTAAATATATATACCGAATTAACACATTTACAACAACAACAAAAAATAAATATATATATATAAGATATACCCAAAAATGTAATAAAACTATACATACACATATATCTATATACAAAATAAAATATACAATATCCATCCGGCCAAATTGAACATTATTTAAATGATACACTCCAATATCAGACAAATTCCAATTTCGCTCCAACTAATTACAAGCACATACATACATACGTAATAATATTTATACATAACAAAAAATAAGAACATTAAAGGTAAACTAAAAATTCTAATTGCAAGAGATTTGTTTCAACAAAAAAATATATATATATTCTCCACATATTTACATCGCGCTATTCTGAGCTGAGCAGCAAAGCCTACTTATTTATATACATACATATATGTATATTTGACAAGCTTCGCGCTATTCTGCGCTGAGCAACGATCTCCACATCGCTTACATACATACACACGCCTGCATAAGGGCATATCGAGAATTTATTTGTCATTTTTGTCTCCTCTTTGTGCCTACAGCGTGCACAGGAACCTGCACTTGACCGAGCAGCCGTACAGTGCCGACGAAACAAAATCCGCCACCTACAACATTAAAGAAATAAATTCCGAGAACCGAGGATTTAAAATTATCCAAATAATTTTAAATTACTGCCTAACAAACTACACACTCTATAGCTATTTTATAACTGGTTTTCCAACTAGTTTTTTTTTTGCGTTTTTTCTGTTGTTTGGTGTGTTTTTATGTTTTCGTGCTGACATCCCTTCTGCGATCATCTGCCGTATTCCGGAAGGAAATATATAAATATGTATATGTGTATAATTATTAATTAAGTAAATAGAACAGTATTTAAATATACGAATATTTAAAAGCCGACACTTATTTCTTAATTACCATAATAATTGGTTTATCTTGGAGTCGACACTTGGCCTAACCACATCGGCCAATGTGGAAATAATTATTGCGGTTATTATAAGCTTAATCAGATTCATTTTCTCAAGCACGGAATTACCCTTGATTACTGCTTACTATTGACTGCTGATGACGGCTGGTTTAAACAAAGCGAAATAATTCTACATATATGTATCAGATGATTATAATTGAATCATATAAATTTTACTTTTAACACTTTTAATTTTGTTCACCTTATATAAATAATTCAAGCGTATACGCTTATAGATTGTATACGTGCAAGAGAACCATTGTAAATACGAATAAATATATACCATATATTTATACATAAGTATGTTTTTAATTCACCTATCAAGAGTCAATATATATGTATGTACGTATACATATACATATATATGTGCATATCTTGTCATGTTGAATGCTGACTGTAGCAATACTAAACAATTTGATATGTATCAGATGATATAATATATATATATGTATCATATGTATTTGTCTTCTTAATGTTGTACACCTTATAAACAAAGCTGAAGTGCACGCATATGTATATTTTATATGTTTATTCGCATTTATAATATTAATTGCACCTCATTTATTTGTTTTCTTAATTTTGTTTACTGATTATGAACAGATAAAGTAAGATATCTCTTACATTAAAAAACACCAACGAACAACTAAGACATCTAAATAAATTAAAATTTCCTTTTTTTATTTTATGTAGCAACCATTAAATCAACCAAAGTAGTAACTTACTCCCTTAAGCTCACCCGATACCGATACCTTACACGTGAGCGATTGAGACAAACAACTTTTGTTGTCATGCATATACATACATAGTTCATATGTATGTAGGTTTATCAAAAACGTCACAGTCAACTTAATAATTAAGACAAGACCAAGGCTTGAATTCAAAAATGTATTGTGGGGGAACGGCTAAAACTAGCTTAATGAATTAAGCACCGTATATTATCATTCCATTTGAACAATTTTTCTTAAATTGTTTGTTGAAAAATATTTACAGCTCTGGGAGTTATTGCTAATCTCCAGAGTGTCCCTTCACAAAAAAAGCTTGTTTGCCCTGTTCATTCTAACTGTCCACATAATCACCCGGTAAAAATAACAACAAGAAACGAAGTTAACTTTCGCCGAAGTTTGTATACCCTTGCAGATTGCAATTTGATCATTAATAATAAATACAATATGAATTATATATATTTGTGTTAAAAAAACAATGAAATAATTTCCACTTTCATTAGAGTCACCCTTACATTTTTTATTCACCGTTTTACATTACAATTTTCCACCCACAGTTTGGTATTTTCCTTTTCATTTTTTATGGCTTTATGACAGTTTTCCGATTTTCAAAAAATTTAAACCGAAATTCTCAAATGTAATAAAAAAAAGTTGAATACTGAAAAAGTTGTAATTTGCAATTGTATTAATTTCTCGATCGTCCCTATGGCAGCTATATAATATACTCTCCCAATTTTCAAAAAATTAAAACCGAAATTCTAGAATATCACAGAATGGCTATTTCTAAAATTGTATGAGAATCTGATAAAAACTGGAAATGTTATCATTTTTTTCCACAAAATTTCCGATCGTTCCTATGGCAGCTACATGATATAATGTCCGATTTGCGCGGTTCCGACTGGCAGTGTGGGAGCTAGTGCTTTCGCACGAGCTTTCGCTCTCGCTCGTTCCCGTCCGTCGTTCTCTCGCTCCCTTTTCCTAGCCGACGAAGTCGCCGCTCCGCGGTACCAGCAGCCCTTAAGCTTAAGACTTAGATTGATACAAAAAAAAACAAGCGTTAATAAAAGCAAGTGTGAAACCTAAAGACGCCCCCAACGACTTATGTATTATTGAGGGAGCTTCCAGCAGCGACACCAGCAACAACAGTGCATCCAAGCAGCGGTCGCCTACTAATCCCAAAAGACGCCGGCTTATATTTGAGCATTAATCCGCCCACTCCATTTCTTGGTACTTCGAGCCGGCTCTACATATGCCCAGCCTCAGTGAATTTTCCTCTCTTTTTTAAAGTGCAAAAGTACTCTGCCAATATCGGCCCTATACCTCGTCTCACTATGATCCGCTGGTGTCCAAGCATATGTATATATATAGACACATTCACATATGTACATGTCGAATTATGTTCGGCTTCCATTGGACCGATGCGCGTTTCAAAGTTTACTCCAGCGACGACGGCTTCTATGTCTATATCATCGAATCACACTCGGCGATAGCGACACAACGCTGTCGCCCCCAAAAATCGTACTTCCCAAAACTACGCCACACAGACAACCAACCACAGCGCAATTATAAGCTGATGCAATATTACCATTCTTGTAAAATTAGTATTTCTGACGAAATACCCGAAAATGCGTAATCGTACGCACGCACTCACAACTACGCAGTTTCTATGCACCGACACACAACTACGCAATTTCATTGCGCCGACACGGCCATCCTGACCCTAGCCCGTCCTCCTGTGGAAAATAACAGCATTAGAATTTCTCTTTCCTTCTTTTGTTTATTAGATTGAACATTAAATAGTTTCATAACAATAGCCAATTTTGAAATCTTAATTCACAACAAATTAGCATTATAACAATTTCACAAAACAGTATTGGTTTCCATAACCATCATTTTTCATCAATTCAATTCAATTTATTCATTCTTCTTCCTTATTCACTCTTATTGTCACATAATCAAATGCCCCACACGCCATGATCAAAACAAACAATATGTTTTGCACTTGTACCTGCATTTTATTTTATGGTCTCAGTACTCAGCCATTTCCGTTGGCCAGCAGTACAACTTCGTCACCCTTCTTGTTGTACTTCACTTTCTTCTTCCATATTCTCAATACTCTCAGTACTTGCTTTTTCACTCTCTTCACCTTCTGCAACGGCTATATTACCTTCAACTATATTATCAAAATCATCACACACATTTAGCTCTTCGGGCACTTGCCCCTCTGGTAATTTTCTTAAATCTTCATGTGCATATTTATAATTTCTTTTATTGGATAAGGACTTTAAAATGTATCTGTAACCTTCTAGAACTTTTACTATTTCAAAAGGCTCCTTGAATTTCGGACTTAGCTTGGTCTGGTGTCTGTCTTCGCTTTTAAGTAACACAAAATCTCCTTTTTTGTGATTTGTTACTTTTGCCTTACTTCTATCAAATCGTTCTTTATCATAAGCTGCATTGGCTAATACATTATTTGCAGCTTACGCTGTTACGTTTTGCAAATCAATAACATTTTCTATGTCACTAGGTGGAAGAAATACTAATGGGCGTGCTACCTTTCCCATTAACATTTCTAAAGGACTTGCTTTCGTAGTGCGGTTGGTTGTACAATTGATTGCCAATTGCACCTCTCCTAACACATCCTGCCAAGACTGTGTTCGAGTTTCAACCGCCGTTAACATATTCTTCAACGTGCTCATGGTTCGCTTCACAAATAATGTCGAAAATGTTTAATGGAGTTCACAACAGCTAAGGTTTCCAACTCGTACGAGTGATATCTTGATTCTGCCGATGAAGTTGTGTTGCTATAGTATTCTATTACCTGGGGTTTGCTATTAATTTTATGTAATGAAATTGCACCATAGCCACTGCAACTTGCATCTGTGTGCAATTGGATTGGATTAATAGGGTCAACAATAACAAGGACTGGTTTGTCGGTAAGAATGGCAATGACCTTTTTTCGTATTTATTCATGCTCTGTTTTCCAAATGAATTTGTTTTTGTCTACAGTTAAGAAATATAACGGTTTCATTAATTGTGAAAATCGCTTAATAAACTGTCGGAAATAGGATGCTAGCCCAATGATTTGTCTAAGTGAAGTGACTGACTGTGGAGGCGGAAGAGCAGTCAATGCTACAACTTTCTGTGGGTTTGGACGAATTTCACCCGCACTTATATTGTAACCCATGTATTGGACCGATGTTTTCAGGAAAGAACACTTTGTAAGATTGAATGAAACCCCAGCCTTTGTTAAAGAGACGATCTGTAATCTTTCTAGCGCCTCGCATTTTGTTGAGGCAACTATCATAATGTCATCCATATAGACGATGACAAAGGAATTTACTAAATCCCCTAGCGCCTGCATTACTATTCGTTGAAAAACAGAAGGTGCGTTTTTGAGCCCAAATGGCATAGATAGAAACTCGTATTGATCATCTGGAGTCACAAAAGCCGTGTACTCGATAGATTTTGAATGCAAAGGACTTTGGTAATACCCACTGACCATATCTAGACATGTAAAGTAGTTCACTCCCCCAAGCCTATTGATTTGATCCTGTATAAGTGGCAAAGGGTATTTTTCAGCGACCGTGTTTGAATTTAGTTCCCTAAAGTCAACACAAAGTCTGTCAGAACCCTTTTTTTTACTAATAATATAAGGCTTGCAAAGGTTGAGCAGCTTGGCCTAATTATATAGCATTTTAGCAGTTCATTAATTTTTTCCCTAACCAAATTTTTCTCGGATGGACTTAAACGATATGGCCTTCTTTGTACGGGGTTTGTTGGCTCAATCAACCTAATTTTCATTTCGCCCATTCTGACTTTAGTACTTGGGATACCAGTTATGAACAAATTTGAGTACTTTGCCAACAATGAATTTAGTTTTATTTTATCTTGCCCCTCAAGCTCAGTATCAATATCGGCTGGCTCATTATCGCTACATAAATTGACTACTTTGGTCTTTGAAGTTTTAAATTTATTTGATGAAATAAAAATATCAAGACCCTGATTTAATATTTCATGGCTAATTACAATGTCGTTCTGTAAATCATCAAGAAACAAGAAACAAGATTTCAATACAATTATCGTAAATTTTTACGTTACTTAATATTTGTACAATACTACATATTCAATTACTGCCAATACCCTTTAGGATAACAATATTATATAATCTTTTGCCAGAAAATTTGGTACTTTTCTTTCATCAACGAGCATTCCGATCCAGAATCGAAGGTGATTTCAAAAATTTGGCCTCTATGGTTCAGGCATCCCGTAGGTACTGCAACGCTGCAATGCTCCACTCGCTTTTCCCGGTTGAATGCCTTGCTCATATCAACATTTGATTTTTCCATCGTGTTTGCCATGTCGTGTTTTATCAGTCGCAAATCGATTCTGTTGTTTCTTGAATCTGCATTCAAACATTTTATGGCCCAATTTTCCGCAGAAATGGCACTCTATCGATGATTGTTTTTGCCGTTTAGAGTAAGTTTCAGACTGCTGCTCCATAACTCCGCCTTTTCTTTTAATAAAAGTGAACACTTTTAATTCAGACTGTAGATCGCCTCTGGTTCGAACATTTGATGTGAAACTGATGGGTTGAATTTGGGTAGTTGCATAGATTTGTTCTGTCCTGCATCAGGTACAGTTGTTTTTATGGCTCTCAAAAGTTCAATTAAGATTTTATTTTGTAATTCCATCATGGTACGCTATGGTCCATCTAGTGTTGAAGGCAGATGGCCAGATCCAACTTCTGATGTCGAATTATGTTCGTCTTCCATTAGAGCGAAGCGCGTTTCGAAGTTTCGACGACGGCAGTTCGCAGTAAGCTGATTTGTCGCCCTCATCGCTTCAATGTCTCTACCTTCGAATCACACTCGGCGACAGCGACACAACGCTGTCGCCCCGCTAAAGCGGTAATTCCCAAAACTAAGCCACACAGGCAACCAACCACAGCGCAATTATAAGTTGATGCAATAATACCATTCTTGTGAAATTAGTATTTCTGACAAAATACCCGAAAATGCGTATTCATACAAACGCACTCACAGCTACGCAGTTTCAATACACCGACATACACATCACGTCCGTCCATAAACTGCACCCTTTGCCTTTTAATATAATACCCAAAATTCACACACAAATTACATATTAAATACATAAACCAAATTTACACACGATTTTTAAAATATATACACACAAACATACCCACATTTGATCTGCACAAACATAACCTTTTTGAATAAAACCATATAAATATAATATTAAACATACAATATTTCATCCACACGAATTACATTAAATATATATACCAAATTTACACACAATTAAAATATATATATATATATATATATATATATATATATATATATATATAAAGTTTGTCAACTAATTCTTTGCATAATGAAAAATGACATAGAATTAATTTTTAAAACTGAAAATTAATTGATAAAAACCTTTTAATATTTTGTATTGATTTTGTTTTATATAATAAAATTATGTATGAGCTTTTAATATGAGTAAAAAATAACATATTTCTACAAAAATCACAACGTAAACTAATAAAAACAAAATAAACTGAACCAAACACGAGTTAAAGAGATTCCTATAATTAAGCAACGCAAAGCTAATTCTGAGGAAAATTAACGCGTGCCACTTTTTAGTGGACTTTACTTTAATTCATATATATAAATATTCATATCATTCAAAGGCGTTGGTGAGCTGCCGATTTTTAATCGTACGATGACGAGGAAGTTTTATTTGGACATTCTAAAAAATGAATTAAGAAGAAGCGCGGCGAAATTTGGTTTCCTTGATTGAACCATCCAAAACGGAATAATTATAAACTGTACTGAACAAAGAAACCTTTTGTTATTTTTTTCTAAGTTTTAAGTTGAAATATTTAAGTTTTGATTATAATACTCTCCAATATCAGAAAATTTCGCTCCAACTAATTACAAGCTTTCGGTTCCCGGCTTGCTCTCGCACTCCAAATATCAACTATCTGCCGCCCTCGCCTTAACGAGGCAAAGGGACCGGGAGCCGGTAATAAGTTAAGTTTTAGTTTCATGTATGCAGCGAATAAAAGCTGACGTGCCCAATACCACCACGACGCCCCCGCTTTATTCGTTTTGCGACGTGGGACATATTTGGCTTCTGACAAGGATTTTTCGCGGACAAGATCGCCCCCTAATAATTTGGTCCTTCGAGCCGGACTTGTTGAAGGATATCCAAGTCACCAGCAGCTCCAGGCATCTATCCACCAAGATAAGTACGAGTTTTCTTCTTTCGCCTATCTTCACTGCCGATCTGCAACAGTGGGCAGAAAAAGCAATTAAGTGTAGCAAAAAAAAAGGAATAATTATTATCGGCCAGCTGGTGTGCGCTGTTTTTCGGGAGTTCACTCTGTTCGCAGAACAGTCTACCACTGCCGCGATATTTGTTTTTCTGACTTTGTTTATGCCGTGTCCATACACAATTTTCTGTTCGCGCAGTTTGATAAGTCCACTTCTCGACGCTCCACTGTGACAACACAAGCTCCTACCCATACTCCAACTTCTTAATTACATGCATGTATGATATTTTCTTCCTCCGATTTCAGAAACATAAAAATAAAAAGACACCAAAACCATATGATACTATAACCAATTATAATTAATTAAATCTAAAGTGAGCAAAGCGCCAACAATAAATGCCCAACGCAAACGCGAGTGTTTAATTCGTTTTCAATTTCGCCGCCGCAGGACTTGTTGTTGTTGCTGTTTTTGTTTCTTGGGGCCCTCAAATATGCACCGCTTTCCGTCGGCATAACGCAGCGAGCTTTTCATCGCGACCAAGAACCGAGCTTTTAATTCCATTTCTTCGGCTTGGAATAATTAAACATTTGCGGCTTGCAGTGGACGACATTAACATTTTTTAGACAAGTACCAGCATAACAAACATCCAAATTCAATCCCCACAGGTGCGACTGCGCTCGTTCTGTTTATTTATTATTTTGTATCCACTTCGCCACCGCAGAGGCCGTGCGTGTTGTTGTTGCCGCTTAAGTATTGGCCCTCACACAGGCCCTACTTGCCGTCGGTATAACGCAGCAAGTTTTTTCCCGCGACTAAGAACTGAGTTGTTTTTTTCCACCCGCCAATGCTGCAATAATCAAATCTCACCAACTGATTTGGTTCCGCTTCCTTTGATTTTTTTTGCAGAAACTCGACCAAAAATTTTCCGCCTGGTCTCAATTAAATCCCCATCTCAATAATTTACAATAAATACGTATCTACTCTTAGTATTCGACTGCTTTTTTTTGGCTTCATTCGCATCCTCCAGTATTCTGTGAGCTCTATTCCTCTTGTTCATCGTACGTATTGCCTAAGCCCGTATCCCGAGTTCCATTAAAATTTCGTACGTCCCTCTTTATTTTTTTTGCTGGTCCAGATAGTGCACTAGTGTGACCATCCTCCCGTTCGAAAGTTGACAAGCCCTGATCAGCAGCATTCGCTTCCTAGAATGCCCACGGTAGACAATAAGAATCCGTGTCCGATCCCCTCTATCGGCTTCCAAGCCAAGAGCTACCGCTGCCATTCCAAGGGCAAAGAGCGACGAATCCGTCGATACACTATCTGGTTCCTCGCCTAGATTAACACGGTCAGTTGTCAAAATGGCGCAAAATGCAATAGACGTCGCTCTCAAACGGTTTATTGCCACAACAGACCGTGTCAGTCAATTCGAGGCGGATATCCAAACTCCGGGCACCCCGGAGACTGAACAATTTTCCACCTTCATGTGTTAAGTCCATAGCGACCAAATACGGGCCCTGTGGGAAAAGGTGGAGAGAAATTATGAGAGCTGCTTCGAACTGCTCTCCGCGCCAAACGACGGCACGGCCACCTCGACAGTGCTGGAATGAAATTGCACCATAGCCACTGCAACTTGCATCTGTGTGCAATTGGATTGGATTAATAGGGTCAACAATAACAAGGACTGGTTTGTCGGTAAGAATGGCAATGACCTTTTTTCGTATTTATTCATGCTCTGTTTTCCAAATGAATTTGTTTTTGTCTACAGTTAAGAAATATAACGGTTTCATTAATTGTGAAAATCGCTTAATAAACTGTCGGAAATAGGATGCTAGCCCAATGATTTGTCTAAGTGAAGTGACTGACTGTGGAGGCGGAAGAGCAGTCAATGCTACAACTTTCTGTGGGTTTGGACGAATTTCACCCGCACTTATATTGTAACCCATGTATTGGACCGATGTTTTCAGGAAAGAACACTTTGTAAGATTGAATGAAACCCCAGCCTTTGTTAAAGAGACGATCTGTAATCTTTCTAGCGCCTCGCATTTTGTTGAGGCAACTATCATAATGTCATCCATATAGACGATGACAAAGGAATTTACTAAATCCCCTAGCGCCTGCATTACTATTCGTTGAAAAACAGAAGGTGCGTTTTTGAGCCCAAATGGCATAGATAGAAACTCGTATTGATCATCTGGAGTCACAAAAGCCGTGTACTCGATAGATTTTGAATGCAAAGGACTTTGGTAATACCCACTGACCATATCTAGACATGTAAAGTAGTTCACTCCCCCAAGCCTATTGATTTGATCCTGTATAAGTGGCAAAGGGTATTTTTCAGCGACCGTGTTTGAATTTAGTTCCCTAAAGTCAACACAAAGTCTGTCAGAACCCTTTTTTTTACTAATAATATAAGGCTTGCAAAGGTTGAGCAGCTTGGCCTAATTATATAGCATTTTAGCAGTTCATTAATTTTTTCCCTAACCAAATTTTTCTCGGATGGACTTAAACGATATGGCCTTCTTTGTACGGGGTTTGTTGGCTCAATCAACCTAATTTTCATTTCGCCCATTCTGACTTTAGTACTTGGGATACCAGTTATGAACAAATTTGAGTACTTTGCCAACAATGAATTTAGTTTTATTTTATCTTGCCCCTCAAGCTCAGTATCAATATCGGCTGGCTCATTATCGCTACATAAATTGACTACTTTGGTCTTTGAAGTTTTAAATTTATTTGATGAAATAAAAATATCAAGACCCTGATTTAATATTTCATGGCTAATTACAATGTCGTTCTGTAAATCATCAAGAAACAAGAAACAAGATTTCAATACAATTATCGTAAATTTTTACGTTACTTAATATTTGTACAATACTACATATTCAATTACTGCCAATACCCTTTAGGATAACAATATTATATAATCTTTTGCCAGAAAATTTGGTACTTTTCTTTCATCAACGAGCATTCCGATCCAGAATCGAAGGTGATTTCAAAAATTTGGCCTCTATGGTTCAGGCATCCCGTAGGTACTGCAACGCTGCAATGCTCCACTCGCTTTTCCCGGTTGAATGCCTTGCTCATATCAACATTTGATTTTTCCATCGTGTTTGCCATGTCGTGTTTTATCAGTCGCAAATCGATTCTGTTGTTTCTTGAATCTGCATTCAAACATTTTATGGCCCAATTTTCCGCAGAAATGGCACTCTATCGATGATTGTTTTTGCCGTTTAGAGTAAGTTTCAGACTGCTGCTCCATAACTCCGCCTTTTCTTTTAATAAAAGTGAACACTTTTAATTCAGACTGTAGATCGCCTCTGGTTCGAACATTTGATGTGAAACTGATGGGTTGAATTTGGGTAGTTGCATAGATTTGTTCTGTCCTGCATCAGGTACAGTTGTTTTTATGGCTCTCAAAAGTTCAATTAAGATTTTATTTTGTAATTCCATCATGGTACGCTATGGTCCATCTAGTGTTGAAGGCAGATGGCCAGATCCAACTTCTGATGTCGAATTATGTTCGTCTTCCATTAGAGCGAAGCGCGTTTCGAAGTTTCGACGACGGCAGTTCACAGTAAGCTGATTTGTCGCCCTCATCGCTTCAATGTCTCTACCTTCGAATCACACTCGGCGACAGCGACACAACGCTGTCGCCCCGCTAAAGCGGTAATTCCCAAAACTAAGCCACACAGGCAACCAACCACAGCGCAATTATAAGTTGATGCAATAATACCATTCTTGTGAAATTAGTATTTCTGACAAAATACCCGAAAATGCGTATTCATACAAACGCACTCACAGCTACGCAGTTTCAATACACCGACATACACATCACGTCCGTCCATAAACTGCACCCTTTGCCTTTTAATATAATACCCAAAATTCACACACAAATTACATATTAAATACATAAACCAAATTTACACACGATTTTTAAAATATATACACACAAACATACCCACATTTGATCTGCACAAACATAACCTTTTTGAATAAAACCATATAAATATAATATTAAACATACAATATTTCATCCACACGAATTACATTAAATATATATACCAAATTTACACACAATTAAAATATATATATATATATATATATATATATATATATATATATATATATATAAAGTTTGTCAACTAATTCTTTGCATAATGAAAAATGACATAGAATTAATTTTTAAAACTGAAAATTAATTGATAAAAACCTTTTAATATTTTGTATTGATTTTGTTTTATATAATAAAATTATGTATGAGCTTTTAATATGAGTAAAAAATAACATATTTCTACAAAAATCACAACGTAAACTAATAAAAACAAAATAAACTGAACCAAACACGAGTTAAAGAGATTCCTATAATTAAGCAACGCAAAGCTAATTCTGAGGAAAATTAACGCGTGCCACTTTTTAGTGGACTTTACTTTAATTCATATATATAAATATTCATATCATTCAAAGGCGTTGGTGAGCTGCCGATTTTTAATCGTACGATGACGAGGAAGTTTTATTTGGACATTCTAAAAAATGAATTAAGAAGAAGCGCGGCGAAATTTGGTTTCCTTGATTGAACCATCCAAAACGGAATAATTATAAACTGTACTGAACAAAGAAACCTTTTGTTATTTTTTTCTAAGTTTTAAGTTGAAATATTTAAGTTTTGATTATAATACTCTCCAATATCAGAAAATTTCGCTCCAACTAATTACAAGCTTTCGGTTCCCGGCTTGCTCTCGCACTCCAAATATCAACTATCTGCCGCCCTCGCCTTAACGAGGCAAAGGGACCGGGAGCCGGTAATAAGTTAAGTTTTAGTTTCATGTATGCAGCGACTAAAAGCTGACGTGCCCAATACCACCACGACGCCCCCGCTTTATTCGTTTTGCGACGTGGGACATATTTGGCTTCTGACAAGGATTTTTCGCGGACAAGATCGCCCCCTAATAATTTGGTCCTTCGAGCCGGACTTGTTGAAGGATATCCAAGTCACCAGCAGCTCCAGGCATCTATCCACCAAGATAAGTACGAGTTTTCTTCTTTCGCCTATCTTCACTGCCGATCTGCAACAGTGGGCAGAAAAAGCAATTAAGTGTAGCAAAAAAAAAGGAATAATTATTATCGGCCAGCTGGTGTGCGCTGTTTTTCGGGAGTTCACTCTGTTCGCAGAACAGTCTACCACTGCCGCGATATTTGTTTTTCTGACTTTGTTTATGCCGTGTCCATACACAATTTTCTGTTCGCGCAGTTTGATAAGTCCACTTCTCGACGCTCCACTGTGACAACACAAGCTCCTACCCATACTCCAACTTCTTAATTACATGCATGTATGATATTTTCTTCCTCCGATTTCAGAAACATAAAAATAAAAAGACACCAAAACCATATGATACTATAACCAATTATAATTAATTAAATCTAAAGTGAGCAAAGCGCCAACAATAAATGCCCAACGCAAACGCGAGTGTTTAATTCGTTTTCAATTTCGCCGCCGCAGGACTTGTTGTTGTTGCTGTTTTTGTTTCTTGGGGCCCTCAAATATGCACCGCTTTCCGTCGGCATAACGCAGCGAGCTTTTCATCGCGACCAAGAACCGAGCTTTTAATTCCATTTCTTCGGCTTGGAATAATTAAACATTTGCGGCTTGCAGTGGACGACATTAACATTTTTTAGACAAGTACCAGCATAACAAACATCCAAATTCAATCCCCACAGGTGCGACTGCGCTCGTTCTGTTTATTTATTATTTTGTATCCACTTCGCCACCGCAGAGGCCGTGCGTGTTGTTGTTGCCGCTTAAGTATTGGCCCTCACACAGGCCCTACTTGCCGTCGGTATAACGCAGCAAGTTTTTTCCCGCGACTAAGAACTGAGTTGTTTTTTTCCACCCGCCAATGCTGCAATAATCAAATCTCACCAACTGATTTGGTTCCGCTTCCTTTGATTTTTTTTGCAGAAACTCGACCAAAAATTTTCCGCCTGGTCTCAATTAAATCCCCATCTCAATAATTTACAATAAATACGTATCTACTCTTAGTATTCGACTGCTTTTTTTTGGCTTCATTCGCATCCTCCAGTATTCTGTGAGCTCTATTCCTCTTGTTCATCGTACGTATTGCCTAAGCCCGTATCCCGAGTTCCATTAAAATTTCGTACGTCCCTCTTTATTTTTTTTGCTGGTCCAGATAGTGCACTAGTGTGACCATCCTCCCGTTCGAAAGTTGACAAGCCCTGATCAGCAGCATTCGCTTCCTAGAATGCCCACGGTAGACAATAAGAATCCGTGTCCGATCCCCTCTATCGGCTTCCAAGCCAAGAGCTACCGCTGCCATTCCAAGGGCAAAGAGCGACGAATCCGTCGATACACTATCTGGTTCCTCGCCTAGATTAACACGGTCAGTTGTCAAAATGGCGCAAAATGCAATAGACGTCGCTCTCAAACGGTTTATTGCCACAACAGACCGTGTCAGTCAATTCGAGGCGGATATCCAAACTCCGGGCACCCCGGAGACTGAACAATTTTCCACCTTCATGTGTTAAGTCCATAGCGACCAAATACGGGCCCTGTGGGAAAAGGTGGAGAGAAATTATGAGAGCTGCTTCGAACTGCTCTCCGCGCCAAACGACGGCACGGCCACCTCGACAGTGCTGGAATCAAAGTTAAGCTACTGCTATTTCGTTTATTCGAGTAGTGTTGTCAAATTTGAGAAAATAATATCACAAGCCGCCTCTCAGTCAGCTCTGGCGGCTAGTAATGTCCACACACCCCCTCTCACCGGGGGTCGTTTGCCACCAGTGGCGATTATCTTCGTTGGCCCACCTTCAGAGACCTGTTCACGGCGATTTACATACACAACTCTCGTATCACCCCGGTTGAAAAGTTCTTCCACCTCCTCTAGAAAACCAGTGGCGACGCGAATGCCATCGTGTCCAAGGCCCCGCTCACCAATAAAGGGTTCGCCTCAGCGTGGCGAAGCCTCACCGAACGCTTCGAAAATCGACGATTGCTGGTCAACAGCCAATTGAAGATCCTCTTCAATATCCAGGCTGTACCTCAGGAATCCGGAGTCGCGCTGAAGGATCTGCCGGGCACCATTCAAAGCTGCCTGGCAGCCTTAGAGATGTCCTCGATTCATGTTGAAGCTTGGGATTGTATCCTGGTGTATATGGTGTCCACCAAGCTTCCCAAAAACAACTCTCGTATCACCCCGGTTGAAAAGTTCTTCCACCTCCTCTAGAAAACCAGTGGCGACGCGAATGCCATCGTGTCCAAGGCCCCGCTCACCAATAAAGGGTTCGCCTCAGCGTGGCGAAGCCTCACCGAACGCTTCGAAAATCGACGATTGCTGGTCAACAGCCAGTTGAAGATCCTCTTCAATATCCAGGCTGTACCTCTGGAATCCGGAGTCGCGCTGAAGGATCTGCCGGGCACCATTCAAAGCTGCCTGGCAGCCTTAGAGATGTCCTCGATTCATGTTGAAGCTTGGGATTGTATCCTGGTGTATATGGTGTCCACCAAGCTTCCCAAAAACAACTCTCGTATCACCCCGGTTGAAAAGTTCTTCCACCTCCTCTAGAAAACCAGTGGCGACGCGAATGCCATCGTGTCCAAGGCCCCGCTCACCAATAAAGGGTTCGCCTCAGCGTGGCGAAGCCTCACCGAACGCTTCGAAAATCGACGATTGCTGGTCAACAGCCAGTTGAAGATCCTCTTCAATATCCAGGCTGTACCTCTGGAATCCGGAGTCGCGCTGAAGGATCTGCCGGGCACCATTCAAAGCTGCCTGGCAGCCTTAGAGATGTCCTCGATTCATGTTGAAGCTTGGGATTGTATCCTGGTGTATATGGTGTCCACCAAGCTTCCCAAAATCACACTTTCGGTGTGGGAGCAATCCATACACAATAAAGCCGAAATTCCAACATAAGATGTGTTTTTGACAGAGCGTCATCGCACCCTGGAGGCTATCGGCGACTTCAGGACTAGCGGTTCCGGGCCAGTTCCGCCAAGATCGGCACCCACGAGCGCGCCAATTCGCAGGCTCAACTCGTACGAGACCCGAGTGGCTTCTGCCCCCAAGGAGTGCGATCTCTGTCCTGGTGAGAAACACCCTGCTCGATTATGTCCACGTTTTCTTGAAATGGATGTGAGTCGTCGCTCCGACTATATCAAGAGGAAGCAGCTCTGCTGCTTTTGGGATATTGTGCAAAATATAAATATATATATGTATATTACATATTTAGTTATATATGTGCTTCGCTTCTGTTCGGTAGCCGTCCTATTGGGCACCGCCCTCATTAACTTGTGTCATCTCGGGTGCAGCTTCCAAGCGCTAGCCTCAATAGACTCAGGGTCCTAGGCGACCTTCACCACGGAACGGCTGTTCAACCTGATTAAGCTCCCTTTTAAGACCATTCAAGCCCAAATCTCCGGCCTTAATTAGTCCGTTTCTGCGCAGTTTACTAAATTGTGCCACTTTTCAATTCGGTCACCTTCCAGAGCCGGGTTACAATTAGATACTGCAGCATATGTGCTGTCGCAACTGGCTGGCAATCTGCCCTCGTATCCGATTCCGCGAGATCTTCTAAAAGGGCTGCCCGACGTCCCCCTGGCAGATCCCAAGTTCTTCGGAAGCTCCCAAATTGACGTACTGATAGGAGCCGATATTCTTCCGTCTGTCCTCCTTGGTAACTTCAAAACTAACATCTGAGGGTCGCTCTTTGGACAGGAGACTATTTTTGGATGGGTGCTGACAGGCCCTTTGTCTCCTGCCACCCCCCGCAGTGTGAGTGCCTTCTCCACACGAGTGGCTTGCAGCCACCACGATTCGCTGGACCAGCTTCTCACAAAATTCTGGGAGGTGGAGGAAAGCCCCACACGTATCGTCCCGGAAGCCGATGAGGTCTGCGAGCGCAATTTTGTCCAGACTACCCTGAGGAATGGGTTCCGAACTAGCGTCCTCACGATCGCTCGCCCTGGCCCAGTTCCTGCGTAACGAGCAACGCCTTTAAAGAGACCCCCCCCCCCTAAAGGCCCGGTATGATGCAGTAATTCAAGAATACCTCGACTTGGGTCACATGAAAGAAGTTTCTCCAACAAGCCATTCAGCGTCCTACTATCTTCTGCACCATGCGGTGTTCAAACCCGACAGTACGACCACCAAGGTCCGGGAAGTATTTAATGCGTCTAGCCCTTCCGCAAACGGAACCAGTGTGAATGACATTCTTTATGCAGGCCCGGTCCTGCAGTCCGACTTGACCATTCAGATCCTAAAGTGGCGGTACTTTAAGTTTGTATTTATTGGATTTTTATCTTCCCAAATGTATTCCCTAGTCCACACTTCACTTTTAAATAAATTATAACGCAGGATTGATTTGGTTTTCTTTGATTTTAATTTTTACTTATTTCGTTCACACTGCAACACCATCACCAGCCAACCGGAAAAGAGACAGATCAAAAGTGTGATCGTCGTACGTATTCATTTACAACTTAAAATACTAGAAAAAAGGATAAATACTTAAATGATATTTTTGTCCTAGGAACAGGGGTATTCCTACACGCCCCCTCAAAAATAGCATTTAAAAATTATTAATAACATAAAGAATTCATTTGAAATGGGTGGTGTGCATTCTGGGGAGTATTACAAAAATTGATCCAGCATTTGCTGCGAGGATTGGGAAAACCCAGATAAAACCCAATCAGATCAATGTATTATATAATAATATTAACTTAATACATAGTATTCATAACGTAAACATTTTCAAAAAAGTTATTAAACAATAGTAACAGAATAATGAAATTAAAATTTTAACAAGGAACTTCAGTTACAAAACTTTTGGGATATTGTGCAAAATATAAATATATATATGTATATTACATATTTAATTATATGTGTTTCTTCATTGTTGTTGTCGTAGAGTTTAGTTTTCTTGTAGTCCAATGTTTGGTCTTAGGTCCATAAATCTTCCAGAAGGTAATGGCTTCGTGAAGAGATCTGCCAGCTGTTTTTCTGATGGAATATACTCAATGGAAATAATATTATTCTCTATTTGCTCTCTCGAAAAATGATACTTAATATCAATATGTTTTGACCTCTTATGGCAAGAGGGATTGCTGGCTATACTAATACAACCCTGGTTATCTTCAAGTATTTTAATTGGCTTATCAAGTTTCATATTTATGCTGTCTAAGAGGAATTTAAGCCATAATGCTTCTCTTACGGCTTCAAAAAGGGCCATGTATTCTGCTTCAGTGGACGAAGCTGCTACAGAATTCTGCCTCTTTGTATTCCAACAAATTACATTTGAATTAAACATTTTAAAAAGATAACCAGTTGTACTTTTTCTGTCATTCTCATTTCCGCCCCAATCTGAGTCAATATAGCCAACAAATATATGTTCATAATTTAAATTTTTCTTAAAAATTAATTTCATATTAATATTTCCTTTGAGATACCTTAAAACCCTTTTTAAACACTGCCAAAGTTCTATATATTGTTTTTGTTAGTATATCTACTTAAGATATTAATGGCAGTAGCTATATCAGGGCGTGTACAAAGCATTATGTACATTAAACTACCAATAAGATTGCGACAAGGAGCCTCGTATTTGTCGTCTGAATTTAACATTTCATAATCTAGCTTACTCGGAAGAGGAGTATTCGCAGATTTGCATTCTTCCATATTGAACTTAGTTAAAACCTTTTTAATGTAAGCAGACTGGCTTAAGGATATCTGATCTTGGCCTATTTCTATTTTCATTCCAATAAAGTATCGTATTTCGCCCAAGTCAGTCATTCTAAATTTTGTCATTAGGTATTGTTTAAAATTTTCTAACCCTTTTATGTCAGATGTTGCTATAACTAAGTCGTCCACATATAATAATATATAGATATTATTCTTGATATCGCCTCTATCTTGAACATATATACATCGATCAACAGGTGAATTCTTAAATCCACGTTCTTTTAATGCCTGCTCAAATACTTGAAACCAGCATCTAGCTGCTTGTTTTAGACCATAAATTGCCTTGTTTAATTTGCACACATGCTCATAATTGCAAACAATTCCTTGAGGTACTTTCATGTATATTTCATCTTTCAGTGTACCATTAAGAAAAGCAGTTTCACATCCATGTGATGTATATTAAAATTGTATTGATTTGCAATAGATAAAATAAAACGGAAACTCGAAATTCTAGCAAAAGGGGCGAAAGTTTCATCGTAATCTATTTGATATTTTTGTGTAAAACCGCGTGCAACTAATCTTGCTTTATATCTAACAGGATTTCCCATGTGATCATGCTTTAAAGTAAATACCCATTTACAATCTACACTATTTTTATTTTGTGGCCTCTTAATAATAGTCCAAGTCTTATTAATTTCATGAGCAGAAAGTTCGACCCTAATGGCTTCTTCCCATAACGACCTATCTTTTCTACTCTGTACTTCATCGAATGAATAAGGGACTTCGTTAAATACAGTATGAGCATTCATTATAAAATTCTTTAAATTTATTTCATCTTCATTGTAAGATATATATGGTTTTTTTTTCAATCTGTCACTTCTTCTAGTTATATCGTTAGTAACTTTATTTGTGATTTCATTTATTGACATCTTTCTTGGCTGCTTAACTTCCTTACTCTCATTCAGGAAACTGTCTTTATCTCTGTCCTTACTTTCGTTCAGGATCTCTCGTTCAAAACATTCCATATTCTCATTCTGGAAATTCGCATTCTCATAATCCTTACTCTCATTCAGGAAATTTTTATTCTCATAATCCTTACTCTCATTCAGGAAATTTGCTATTCTCATAATCCTTCAGGAAATTTTTATTCTCATAATCCTTACTCTCATTCAGGATTCCTTGTTCACAATTCCATACTCTCATTCTGGAAATTATATTCAACACCTTCCTTACTTTCATTCAGGAGGTTACTTTCCTTACTCTCTTTCAGGAGTATAATATTTTCATTGTCCTTACTATCATTCAGGATTTCACTTTTAGCAGCTCTAGAATTAACCATATTTGTCTCATCTACAATTACATCTCTAGCAACCATGAATTTTTCATTTTTGACATCCCATAATTTTAAACCATTTGGTTCGTATCCGACAAATATAGCTTTAAATGATTTATCGTCAAATTTTTGTTTTCTAATTTTATTGTGTACATACACAGTCGAACCAAATATTTTTAGATATTTCAAAATCGGTTTTCTATTATGCCACATCTCATAAGGTGTTGTAGCACGATTTGCAAGTGCCCTACTTGGAATTCTGTTTATTATATATGTTGCTGTCAACACAGTTTCACCCCAAAAAGATTTATCTAACTTTGCACCATTGACCATGGCACGAGCCTTTTCAGTTATTGTTGTGATCATTCGTTCTAAAACTCCATTTAACTGTGGAGTATATGGTATAGTCAAATGGTAACTTATTCCTTTCTGAACGCAGAACTCACGCATATCACTAGACAAATATTCTCTACCATTGTCAATATATAGATTTACTACTTTAAGATTAAAGTGTGCTTCACTTTTTGCCACGGAATCTTCAAACATAATAAATACATCCGATTTATGTTTTATTAAGTAAGTGACACAATAATGAGTAAATTGATCTATAAAAATCACATAGTAATTTTTATCGTCAATAGTTGTTGGTGTTATCGGACCACATACATCAGAATGAATAATATAAAGAGCTCTATTTATATGTTCTTTATTTTTATATTTATCAAAGCGTAATCTGGCTTGTTTCCCGTTCAAACAAGCTTCACATATATCGTCGGTAGGATTAACATTATTAAGGAGACTATTATCACTAAATAAATTGTTTCTTTTTATTTCTAACATTTTCCCTTTGCTTACATGTCCCAACCGTTCGTGCCATAATTTATATAAATTTGTATTTTTGGTAATAATATTAAATGCTTTAAATCTAATAACTGGCATATTGTACGCACCTGAGTTTTCAGCAATAGTAACACAGTTTTTTATCAACTTCATTCCATTTTCGTCGAACACAACTGTCACTCCAGCCTCTTGTAGTCGTTTTACTGAGATCAAATTTTCTGCAACTTCTCTGCCGTAGAGTACGTCTTCCAATGTTATTTGATAGTTGCTTTCCAGACGGACGATCCCACGTTTTGTTGCATAAATATACTCTCCATGCTTGGCAACAGCAATCTTTATTGGAGTTTCCAGGTCAACATGGTCCACAAATAAAGCTTCATCATTTATAAGGTGGTCAGTAGCACCCGAGTCAAGAACAAAATTCACATTCGCGTTTAAATTATTATACGTTTTATTTACACTTTTTAGCATGAACGCGAAGCCTGGCTTGGTTGTTGCAGCGTGCGCTTGTTTATTATTTTCTTTATTATTATTTTCATTATTTATTTGTCTTTTATAGCCATAACAATCTTTTTTCATATGTCCTAACTTTCCACAGTGGTGACATTTTATATTATTCTGTTTATATTTCCCAATATATGGTTTGCGGTTATTATTATTTTTAGCCTCAACCTGCATAATTTTTTTACTAGTGTCGTTCTTATTTTCTTTATTATTGTTTTCATTATTTATTTGTTCTTTATAGCCATATCAATCTTGTTTCATATGTCCTTACTTTCCACAGTGGTGACATTTTATATTATTCTGTTTATATTTCCCAATATATGGTTTGCGGTTATTATTATTTGTATTATAATTTTTTGTTTTAAATTTATAATTATTATCGTTATTATAATAATTTTTATAATTGTTATGGAAATTATTATTTTTAGCCTCAACCTGCATAATTTTTTTACTAGTGTCGTTCTTATTTTCTTTATTATTGTTTTCATTATTTATTTGTTCTTTATAGCCATATCAATCTTGTTTCATATGTCCTTACTTTCCACAGTGGTGACATTTTATATTATTTTGTTTATATTTCCCAATATATGGTTTGCGGTTATTATTATTTGTATTATAATTTTTTGTTTTAAATTTATAATTATTATCGTTTTTATGATAATTTTTATAATTGTTATGGAAATTATTATTTTTAGCCTCAACCTGCATAACTTTTTTACTAGTGTCGTTGCTAGCGTTTTTCATTTTAATATCATGGTCCAGTAAACGATTCTTTACAAAAGCTAATGTAATATTTTCTTCTGAAAGTGTCTCAATAGCTGTTATTACCCCGTCATATGATGCTGCCAATGTGAGTAATAAATGAGAAATTTTATCCGTTTCGTCTACCTTAGCTCCTGACGCTACTAGTTCTCCAACTAGTTCATCGAAAATTATGAAATGGTTTACTAGTGCCATCTCACTCTTAACTTTGAGCGACAATAACCGTTTGCGCATAGATAATTGCGACGCGAGACTTTTTCTTTCATACACGGAATCTAGACTTCTGAGAATTTTGCGTGCGGCGTTGTTGCTTGTCGCGAAATTTAGAAAAGAGTCACTTAAATATTCTATCACTGTACTTTTAGCGCTCCTCTCTGCCTTCATCCAACTTTCATCAGCTTCATCAGGAATCTCACCATCAATCACTTTTAATATATCTTGCTCAGCAAGAAGTGCTTTAATCCTAAACTTCCACACAGAATATTTATTTCCATCGAAAGGTTTGATGTTTCGCTTCGTTTTGTCCATTTTGTATATGTATTCACGTGTCTGTGTTCGGATATAAAAGAAACTTTTTCTGCACTTTAATTTTATATAAAAATGTGGCCTAAGCCCATAACCTATTGGATTTTTATCTTCCCAAATGTATTCCCTAGTCCCTATTCACTTTTAAATAAATTATAACGCAGGATTGATTTGTTTTTCTTTGATTTTAATTTTTACTTATTTCGTTCACACTGCAACACCATCACCAGCCAACCGGAAAAGAGACATCAAAAGTGTGACCGTCGTACGTTTTCATTTACAACTTAAAATACTAGAAAAAAGGATAAATACTTAAATGATATTTTTGTCTTAGGAACAGGGGTATTCCTACAGTATTCAACGCTGACATCGAGATGATTTATAGACAGTTTTGGGTAAACCCTAAACACACTTCTCTCCAACGCATCCTATTTCGCAGCCCCGATGGGAAAATCCGCGACTACGAGCTAAAAACCGTCACCCTTGGAGTCAAGTTCGCCCCTTTCCTTGCGATTCGTGTCCTGCAACAACTCGCCGACGACGAAAAGTCGAGGTATCCGCAGGCTAGTCAAATTATCCGACAATTAATGTATGTTGACGACGTTCTAGCGGGGGCAGACTCCAAAATTGAGGCGCAGAAGGCAGTCCGCGAGCTGGAGGGGGCCCTGGGCTCGGCAGGGTTCCCACTCAGAAAATGGACTTCCAATTGCCAGGCGATTCTGGCCGACATTCTGAGCGACCATCTCCTCCGGGCCGATTTCCTGGAGATAGACGCTGACAGCACAGCCAAGACTCTTGGAATACGATGGAGAGCGACGACAGACGAGTTCTATTTCATTCCGCCGGAACTGACCACGGGGTCGTCCTTCACGAAACGCCAGGCCCTATCCCAGATTGCCAAGTTGTTCGATCCATCGGGCTGGTTCGCCCCCTTTATTGTCCGGGCGAAGATGTTCATGCAGGAAATTTGGCTCCAGGCGTTAGGTTGAGATGACGTCCTCCCTCGCGATCTCTCTCAACGATGGGTGGATTTCCTAGGGAGTTACTCCGCGCTCGACCAAGTCCGCATTCCTCGATGGGTCGCGTTCCGACCACATCTGAACATCGAGCACCATGGGTTCTGCGATGCTTCGGAAAAGGCATACGGGGCCGCCATTTATGTCCGCGTAGAGGTTGGGTCCACGGTTATGGCGAACCTGCTAACGGCAAGGACGCGAGTGACCCCAATCAGAACGGTGTCACTCCCTCTGTTGGAGTTGTGCGGGGCCTTATTGTTATCCGAAATGGCAAATGCCGTTCTCCCCAAAATGCCAGGGCCGGCAGTCACCCTACACTGCTGGACCGACTCGACAATTGTCCTCGCCTGGTTGCAGAAACCAGCGTGTCACTGGACAACGTTCGTGGCCAATCGGGTGACAAGGATTACCCAGCTGACCGAGGTGGAGAGATGGGCACATGTTCGCTCCGATCAGAACCCAGCGGATCTCGCCAGCCGGGGGGTAACGCTCCAAGACCTCGCGGTCAGTCAATTGTGGTGGCACGGCCCCGCCTGGATGCAGAGGCCTCGCTCCGAGTGGCCCACTCAAGGCAGTGATTCTCCCGTGACTGAGCTCGAGAAGCGAGCCGTCAAGGTCCACGCCACGAAGGCTCCCCCAGAAGATATTCTTGAGCGGTTCTCCACTCTCGATAAGGCGTTACGGGTCTTCGCCTATGTCCATCGCTTCATTCAGCGCACTCGGGGGATCAAAGTTCCTTCCGAGGATTCCCTGACAGCCACAGAGATTGCGGCGGCCGAACGCCTCCTGGTGGCCGCCAAGCAACGCCACGTTTTTTTCTCCGAGATTACATGCTTAAGCCAAAGGCGTCCACTACCAGCAGCCAGTCCCATGCTAAATTTGACCCCTTTTCTTGATTCGCAAGGGCTCATGAGAGCCTGCGGGCGGGTCACGGCCTCAGAAACTCTCCAATATGACGAGCGCCACCCTATAATCCTTCCGTACAACTGCCATCTGTCTCGCCTTCTTGTCCACTTTACGCATCGCATAACGCTGCACGGCGGTAATCAGCTGACCATTCGTCTGATCCGTTCCAAATTTTGGATTCCGAGGGTGAGGAATTTGGTCAAATCAGTTATATATTCGTGCAAGGTGTGCGTCATCCCCAAGAAGGTGCAGACGCAACTCATGGGAGAGCTGCCGAAGGAGAGGACATCGTTCTCTCGTCCCTTCACCTACACCGGCATGGACTACGCCGGCCCCTTCGACATCAAGAATTACACGGGTCTGATTACGAAGGGGTATGTGCTAGTGTTCGTGTGCTTTGCCACGAAGGCCATCCATTTAGAGCCTACGTCCGACCTTACGACCGAGAAATTTCTCGCTGCTTTCGCAGCACATGGGAGGCCTATGGGAGCAGGCGTCAAGAGCTTTAAGACCTTGTTCTATAAGTCCACGGCCACACGGAAGTACACCTTTGAAGAACTGGCCACGCTCCTGGCAAGAATCGAGGCATGCCTGAATTCGCGCCCGATCGCTCCCATGTCCGAAGACCCCGCCGACTTGTTGGCTCTTACTCCGGGACATTTGATTGTTGGAGGGCCCCTCCTCGCCACGGCGAAACCCGAAGTAAAGGGGGCCACAACGTCCATGGTCAACCGGTGGCAGCACTTGAAGGCTCTCCAGCAACAGTTCCGGCTGCGGTGGAAGGAAGAGTGCCTCAAGGAACTTCACAAACGGAATAAGTGGCGGGCCCCCTCAAGAGACCTTCGTGTCGGGGACATGGTGGTCGTTAAAGAAGACAACCTTCCGTCCAATGAATGGCGGTTAGGGAGAATCGACGCAGTATTTCCGGGATCCGACGGCCGTGTTAGTGTGCTCGACATTCGCACTGCACGGGGACTCCTCAAGCGCCCTGTGGCAAAAGCTGTCCTCCTTCCGGTGGACGCGCTCGCCTGCCCACAATAGTCCCAATGGTGCGACGTCATGTGTTGTCTCGTAGTCACAATCCGTAGTTCCAATACAAAATGTCCGTTATTTTTTTGTCATTCCGCAAGTCAGACCCAGCACGATGTCTCCGCGTCCACGCACCGCTATCGCACAAGAGGGCAGATGTACTCGAGGTACTTTCGAGCCTCACGTGCGCATCCGCACTCCAATCCGAGAGCTAAGCGAGACGGTGCTAGCCCATTTCCGCGACATCACTCTTGCTGACGACCGCTTCTACCTTCCGGCCACCATCTCCGTGGTCCTGGGCGCGGATATGTACCCAAAGGTGATGCAGCCCGGCTTCCTGAAGATCCAGGATGGACTGCCAGTGGCCCAAAGCACCGGTTGGGTCGTGTCGGGGGCCTGCCATCAGCCGTAGCTGTAACGACCATGTTGCAATCCGAGCGATTGCAAGGGGGCAGGATGTTTACGTGAGGGGCCCACTGTGCCGCCTCTGCTCAGGAGCGAGCTTTCGGTCCCCGGCTTGCTCTCGCACCCCGAGTACCGACGATCTCCCGCTCTCGCTTTAACGAGGCAAAGCGGCCGGGAGCTCGGTAATAAGTTAAGTTTTAGTTTCATGTATGCAGCGAATAAAAGCTGACCCAATACCACCACGACGCCTCCGCTTTTCATTTTTTCAACCCTGACGGGTTAATTATTCGTTTTGCGACGTGGGACATATTTGGCTTTCGACGAGGATTCTTCGCGGACAGGTTCACCCGCCTAATCAGCCTAATCAGGCACTAGTGGGATCAGGATAGATCCGGATCGAAGGATCATGAAATGGAGTGTGCGGATTAATGCTCAAATATAAGCTGGCGGCTTTAGGGGAAGCTGGAAGCTCCCTCAATAATACAAAAGTCGTTGGTGGCGTCTTTAGATTTCACACTTATTTACGCTTGTTTTCGAACTAATCTAAGTCTTACGCTAAAGAACTGCTGGACCGCGGAGTGGCGACTTCGCCGGCAAGGAGATGTTTTTAATGAAATTCTCAAGGTCAAATCAAATGCTGAAGGTGTAGATAATGTTAGTCCCAAATTTGTAAAATTCATGTTACCGGTCTCATATCATGTACTTTCAATACTGCAATAACCACTTCGACTATTCCCACAACTTGGAAGAAGGCGAAGATTATTTCACCTCAAAAGCTAAACAAGGAATACTGACCGATTTCAATACTAACCTTCCTTGCTAAGGTGCTTAACAATATAATAGCGCAGGAGGGAGTGCAATAAAGGACATTGTTGAAGATATTTTCTTAAGCAACTGGACAATAATTGTGTGACGGTTTTTAACCCTTTCGGACCATAGTAAAGGATTTGACTAGTGAATCACTTTATAGTCTGCTCGAATCTAAAAAATTAGTTTTTCTCTTTTAACAATATCCTCAAAAAATTTAAAAACTGAATTAAGTATTAATCGAAATGAATCAAAATGTTTTGTCATTTCCAAGAGTCCATTGAAAGAACTTGCAACATCTGGTCATAAATAAATCTATAATGAAATACGCTGCAAATGCAATTAATCTAGGGATTACTTTTAGTAGCACACGTGAATCAAACATATTACAACTCTTATCTTGAAAATCCATCCTTCCGTAACAAAGACGTATTTTAGTAGGAAAACCCATACTTATTCAAACGTTTTTCATGGAAAAGAGGGGTTTGGACATTGTGACTCATGAGATTTACATAATTTATCAGTAGCCCTTAATTCAAAATCAAAAACAATATTATCTACATCGTCCAAAATAAAACACATCATCAACGAGAAAAGCAAAAAATTAAATGCAAAATTACCAACATCAACATCCCCTCAAAACTAACATGGTTAACCATACTAATATGTATGGATTTTTTTGTCAACCCTGCTAAGTAACTCTGAATGCTAATTAGGTGGATAAAATGTCATTTCATAGCAAAATGAATATATTTACGGCAGCAAAAGATTTAATGGAACTCTTTAATTTCCACTAATAGGAAGCCAAAATGGCCTCTAACTGGCATCATCAGAGTTGACCTTAACATATTAAAATGTAATGATCTAAAAGGACTTGAACATTTTTAACAGCCGAAAAAGCTTAATAATAAAAGATCTGAGATAAATAATACAATGATGCATTCTGCTTCAATTAGTCATCATTATTACACTTTTCAAGTAGCGATAAACTAGTATATTAAGCCGACTTGCGAGACTTCTGATTTCGGCAATAGTGGTAATAAAAATGCAATTAATGGGTTAGCTGTCAACCTGTCATAATGATTAAAAAAGTTACAATTATTTTCGGCAACTGCATTAGAAAGGACACTAGTGAAATACGTGTTCAAGCGCTCCCACAAGAATATGGATACGAGTATCGATCGGACCGCTCGTTTACGTTACGACGACCCCCCTTAAAAAAATGGGACGGTGGATGCAACTGAAGAAGGGGGCTGCAGTCGTAACGGAAAAACCAGCCAAATCGGCCTTTTTTGCCGGATTCCGCATGAATTTCATGCGAAATCGTTCAGTGGGTAGGACCCACCGTTTATGTAAAGTTCTCATTCGCTTTTATTTATGCATGAGCGGGGGTAATTCATGATGCCGACGTCGCAGCTCGACTCATGCTAAAATGCACCCCCAGTGCTCACTAGGGTAATTAACGGTGCCGGCATCGCTGCTCGACTCATGATGAAATTCATCATGAGAGGTATGGATAAAATTCAGAATAAAAAATTATATATTTAAATTGTTTTTGGTTTTTAATTATATTTAACCATACAAACTTTTTTAGAATGTTATTGGACCAAACTGGGGATTGAATTGATTGATTTATTTATTTTATGTTTTTGCTCGCTTTATATTAGACTTTGCTGTCGGGAGGAGATCGTGAAGCGTGGCTCATATGTCCGTATATTGCAATGCAGTGAAGTTTCAATTGGAATCTGACGAATGCACAACAATATAATGTATCCTTTCAAATTACATCATTTGGTGCCAAAATTATTCACCAAAAGTACAGTCCATGCTTTAAAGTAATAATATATCAGTATTATAAATATTAAGATATTGTAGTCTTCTCGAAATGGCTTCAAAAAATGGCCAAAACGGGCATTTTGTTACCACCAACTAACAAAGATAATGAATTTCTGTTAAATCTATTTTGTTGGTGATTTTGCAGTTGAACTAAATCAGCGTTGTGTAGTTTTTACTAAAACTAGACGGCAAATTCTCAAGCAATTGAAAAATATTCTTCATGAGCATAATGAGTTGGTGAGATTGTTAAAACCCACATTCGATAGAATGCATTCCAACGACCACAAAATCATTATCAGAGGAGACAAAAGACCCGATGGAAGCCATGCAAGATAATTCAAAGATCCGATAATCAATGAACTAGCTGTGGTTATTGTTGGCGAAAATTTTGAATCACAGAATACAATTCTCAAACGTCGTGATAATGTGCAATTTCAGCGAGTGTATGAGACCCATCGGTCAAATGATGCACTTCAATACCCGTTGATGTTTCGTTCTGTAGCGCTTGCTCGGTAGAAGATACTTTTATTAGCGCTATCTATGGGTCAGTCAAATGTCGAGAGGCGGCGTGGCCACTACAGCAAGCATAGGTCAGCTAGTGCACGAGCGATCGGGTGTGAGAGCAACAGAGGCATTTGTCAACGGGCTCCCCTTTCTTTCCCGCTTTCACATTGGGTTACCGTCACTTTTCCGGCGTCATCTTCCAGCGTTCCACTTTTGGCTGCTGAAGCGTATTGTTCATTATATTTTAACTGGCATGTTGACTACCGATCTAAAGTATTCGCAAGTGCTTAAAGTGCCAAGAAGACGTTTTTTTTTTTTGTATTGGCCACCGAGCCGCAAGCTGAAGGTGAGCGTAACGAAAGGAAAAGCATAGGCAGCTAGAATTTATTGAGGAATTTTATAGGCTGCAGATTGTACCGTCCGATGGCCCCAGGGAGGAGAGGGGCAGGCTGAACAATGACGCCAGCGCAGCAAGCTCCATTTATTAACAAAGCGCTTGGAGCCAGATCTTCGAACGAACAACGTCCCCCATCGCTCCGCTCAGCAGAGCCAGTGAGAGGGAGTATTTATTTAATGCTATGCGACTGAGGGAAAACTAATTTGCAGTCCAAAAATCGACCTTTGTCCCCCCCTTGAGAGCAGCTCTAGAAAGCATAAAAACCCAGACGATTCGCTAGCGGCAGGGCGAGTATTTATTCTAGAGTCGGCGTAGGCGCAAATTTCGGCAAAGCCGACCAACTTAGTTCTATGGAATCTGTGCGACCGTTTTGATCTCGCCGCTGCGTCACGCCTTGCCAATTGAGCCCATATCGATGAATAAATATGAAAAAAGGGAATTTTCGAACCCCGAGTGTAACCCGTGATTAGCGGAAAAGTATGAAAAATTATAATAGAGAGAGAATAGAAAATATAAGTTCGATTAATTTTGAAAAGCTACGGCAAAAATAATGAAAGTGACTTGAATGTAAAAGATTATTGTACGCCAAGGAGGATTTTTAATTCGCTGAATCCCTGTTAATTTAGAGAAAAAAAAAAATCAATGACTAAATAGCGCGAGCTGAATAACGTCGCCTTTTGCAGTTTTCCCCGGTCCCCTTTGGATATAAGTTCTTCTCTTTGCAATGTGATGTTCTTTCACCCTTTTCAGCTAGCACTCCCGAAGAAAGCGCTTTCATCGGATTGCCAAGTTGTTCGATCCATCGGGCTGGCTCGCCCCCTTTATTGTCCGGGCGAAGATGTTCATGCAGGAAATTTGGCTCCAGGCGTTAGGTTGAGATGACGTCCTCCCTCGCGATCTCTCTCAACGATGGGTGGATTTCCTAGGGAGTTACTCCGCGCTCGACCAAGTCCGCATTCCTCGATGGGTCGCGTTCCGACCACATCTGAACATCGAGCACCATGGGTTCTGCGATGCTTCGGAAAAGGCATACGGGGCCGCCATTTATGTCCGCGTAGAGGTTGGGTCCACGGTTATGGCGAACCTGCTAACGGCAAGGACGCGAGTGACCCCAATCAGAACGGTGTCACTCCCTCTGTTGGAGTTGTGCGGGGCCTTATTGTTATCCGAAATGGCAAATGCCGTTCTCCCCAAAATGCCAGGGCCGGCAGTCACCCTACACTGCTGGACCGACTCGACAATTGTCCTCGCCTGGTTGCAGAAACCAGCGTGTCACTGGACAACGTTCGTGGCCAATCGGGTGACAAGGATTACCCAGCTGACCGAGGTGGAGAGATGGGCACATGTTCGCTCCGATCAGAACCCAGCGGATCTCGCCAGCCGGGGGGTAACGCTCCAAGACCTCGCGGTCAGTCAATTGTGGTGGCACGGCCCCGCCTGGATGCAGAGGCCTCGCTCCGAGTGGCCCACTCAAGGCAGTGATTCTCCCGTGACTGAGCTCGAGAAGCGAGCCGTCAAGGTCCACGCCACGAAGGCTCCCCCAGAAGATATTCTTGAGCGGTTCTCCACTCTCGATAAGGCGTTACGGGTCTTCGCCTATGTCCATCGCTTCATTCAGCGCACTCGGGGGATCAAAGTTCCTTCCGAGGATTCCCTGACAGCCACAGAGATTGCGGCGGCCGAACGCCTCCTGGTGGCCGCCAAGCAACGCCACGTTTTTTTCTCCGAGATTACATGCTTAAGCCAAAGGCGTCCACTACCAGCAGCCAGTCCCATGCTAAATTTGACCCCTTTTCTTGATTCGCAAGGGCTCATGAGAGCCTGCGGGCGGGTCACGGCCTCAGAAACTCTCCAATATGACGAGCGCCACCCTATAATCCTTCCGTACAACTGCCATCTGTCTCGCCTTCTTGTCCACTTTACGCATCGCATAACGCTGCACGGCGGTAATCAGCTGACCATTCGTCTGATCCGTTCCAAATTTTGGATTCCGAGGGTGAGGAATTTGGTCAAATCAGTTATATATTCGTGCAAGGTGTGCGTCATCCCCAAGAAGGTGCAGACGCAACTCATGGGAGAGCTGCCGAAGGAGAGGACATCGTTCTCTCGTCCCTTCACCTACACCGGCATGGACTACGCCGGCCCCTTCGACATCAAGAATTACACGGGCCGAGCCTGTCTGATTACGAAGGGGTATGTGCTAGTGTTCGTGTGCTTTGCCACGAAGGCCATCCATTTAGAGCCTACGTCCGACCTTACGACCGAGAAATTTCTCGCTGCTTTCGCAGCACATGGGAGGCCTATGGGAGCAGGCGTCAAGAGCTTTAAGACCTTGTTCTATAAGTCCACGGCCACACGGAAGTACACCTTTGAAGAACTGGCCACGCTCCTGGCAAGAATCGAGGCATGCCTGAATTCGCGCCCGATCGCTCCCATGTCCGAAGACCCCGCCGACTTGTTGGCTCTTACTCCGGGACATTTGATTGTTGGAGGGCCCCTCCTCGCCACGGCGAAACCCGAAGTAAAGGGGGCCACAACGTCCATGGTCAACCGGTGGCAGCACTTGAAGGCTCTCCAGCAACAGTTCCGGCTGCGGTGGAAGGAAGAGTGCCTCAAGGAACTTCACAAACGGAATAAGTGGCGGGCCCCCTCAAGAGACCTTCGTGTCGGGGACATGGTGGTCGTTAAAGAAGACAACCTTCCGTCCAATGAATGGCGGTTAGGGAGAATCGACGCAGTATTTCCGGGATCCGACGGCCGTGTTAGTGTGCTCGACATTCGCACTGCACGGGGACTCCTCAAGCGCCCTGTGGCAAAAGCTGTCCTCCTTCCGGTGGACGCGCTCGCCTGCCCACAATAGTCCCAATGGTGCGACGTCATGTGTTGTCTCGTAGTCACAATCCGTAGTTCCAATACAAAATGTCCGTTATTTTTTTGTCATTCCGCAAGTCAGACCCAGCACGATGTCTCCGCGTCCACGCACCGCTATCGCACAAGAGGGCAGATGTACTCGAGGTACTTTCGAGCCTCACGTGCGCATCCGCACTCCAATCCGAGAGCTAAGCGAGACGGTGCTAGCCCATTTCCGCGACATCACTCTTGCTGACGACCGCTTCTACCTTCCGGCCACCATCTCCGTGGTCCTGGGCGCGGATATGTACCCAAAGGTGATGCAGCCCGGCTTCCTGAAGATCCAGGATGGACTGCCAGTGGCCCAAAGCACCGGTTGGGTCGTGTCGGGGGCCTGCCATCAGCCGTAGCTGTAACGACCATGTTGCAATCCGAGCGATTGCAAGGGGGCAGGATGTTTACGTGAGGGGCCCACTGTGCCGCCTCTGCTCAGGAGCGAGCTTTCGGTCCCCGGCTTGCTCTCGCACCCCGAGTACCGACGATCTCCCGCTCTCGCTTTAACGAGGCAAAGCGGCCGGGAGCTCGGTAATAAGTTAAGTTTTAGTTTCATGTATGCAGCGAATAAAAGCTGACCCAATACCACCACGACGCCTCCGCTTTTCATTTTTTCAACCCTGACGGGTTAATTATTCGTTTTGCGACGTGGGACATATTTGGCTTTCGACGAGGATTCTTCGCGGACAGGTTCACCCGCCTAATCAGCCGATAAAGGTCGTACTTATCTTGAGATCCGCAAGGGGCACTAGTGGGATCAGGATAGATCCGGATCGAAGGATCATGAAATGGAGTGTGCGGATTAATGCTCAAATATAAGCTGGCGGCTTTAGGGGAAGCTGGAAGCTCCCTCAATAATACAAAAGTCGTTGGTGGCGTCTTTAGATTTCACACTTATTTACGCTTGTTTTCGAACTAATCTAAGTCTTACGCTAAAGAACTGCTGGACCGCGGAGTGGCGACTTCGCCGGCAAGGAGATGTTTTTAATGAAATTCTCAAGGTCAAATCAAATGCTGAAGGTGTAGATAATGTTAGTCCCAAATTTGTAAAATTCATGTTACCGGTCTCATATCATGTACTTTCAATACTGCAATAACCACTTCGACTATTCCCACAACTTGGAAGAAGGCGAAGATTATTTCACCTCAAAAGCTAAACAAGGAATACTGACCGATTTCAATACTAACCTTCCTTGCTAAGGTGCTTAACAATATAATAGCGCAGGAGGGAGTGCAATAAAGGACATTGTTGAAGATATTTTCTTAAGCAACTGGACAATAATTGTGTGACGGTTTTTAACCCTTTCGGACCATAGTAAAGGATTTGACTAGTGAATCACTTTATAGTCTGCTCGAATCTAAAAAATTAGTTTTTCTCTTTTAACAATATCCTCAAAAAATTTAAAAACTGAATTAAGTATTAATCGAAATGAATCAAAATGTTTTGTCATTTCCAAGAGTCCATTGAAAGAACTTGCAACATCTGGTCATAAATAAATCTATAATGAAATACGCTGCAAATGCAATTAATCTAGGGATTACTTTTAGTAGCACACGTGAATCAAACATATTACAACTCTTATCTTGAAAATCCATCCTTCCGTAACAAAGACGTATTTTAGTAGGAAAACCCATACTTATTCAAACGTTTTTCATGGAAAAGAGGGGTTTGGACATTGTGACTCATGAGATTTACATAATTTATCAGTAGCCCTTAATTCAAAATCAAAAACAATATTATCTACATCGTCCAAAATAAAACACATCATCAACGAGAAAAGCAAAAAATTAAATGCAAAATTACCAACATCAACATCCCCTCAAAACTAACATGGTTAACCATACTAATATGTATGGATTTTTTTGTCAACCCTGCTAAGTAACTCTGAATGCTAATTAGGTGGATAAAATGTCATTTCATAGCAAAATGAATATATTTACGGCAGCAAAAGATTTAATGGAACTCTTTAATTTCCACTAATAGGAAGCCAAAATGGCCTCTAACTGGCATCATCAGAGTTGACCTTAACATATTAAAATGTAATGATCTAAAAGGACTTGAACATTTTTAACAGCCGAAAAAGCTTAATAATAAAAGATCTGAGATAAATAATACAATGATGCATTCTGCTTCAATTAGTCATCATTATTACACTTTTCAAGTAGCGATAAACTAGTATATTAAGCCGACTTGCGAGACTTCTGATTTCGGCAATAGTGGTAATAAAAATGCAATTAATGGGTTAGCTGTCAACCTGTCATAATGATTAAAAAAGTTACAATTATTTTCGGCAACTGCATTAGAAAGGACACTAGTGAAATACGTGTTCAAGCGCTCCCACAAGAATATGGATACGAGTATCGATCGGACCGCTCGTTTACGTTACGACGACCCCCCTTAAAAAAATGGGACGGTGGATGCAACTGAAGAAGGGGGCTGCAGTCGTAACGGAAAAACCAGCCAAATCGGCCTTTTTTGCCGGATTCCGCATGAATTTCATGCGAAATCGTTCAGTGGGTAGGACCCACCGTTTATGTAAAGTTCTCATTCGCTTTTATTTATGCATGAGCGGGGGTAATTCATGATGCCGACGTCGCAGCTCGACTCATGCTAAAATGCACCCCCAGTGCTCACTAGGGTAATTAACGGTGCCGGCATCGCTGCTCGACTCATGATGAAATTCATCATGAGAGGTATGGATAAAATTCAGAATAAAAAATTATATATTTAAATTGTTTTTGGTTTTTAATTATATTTAACCATACAAACTTTTTTAGAATGTTATTGGACCAAACTGGGGATTGAATTGATTGATTTATTTATTTTATGTTTTTGCTCGCTTTATATTAGACTTTGCTGTCGGGAGGAGATCGTGAAGCGTGGCTCATATGTCCGTATATTGCAATGCAGTGAAGTTTCAATTGGAATCTGACGAATGCACAACAATATAATGTATCCTTTCAAATTACATCATTTGGTGCCAAAATTATTCACCAAAAGTACAGTCCATGCTTTAAAGTAATAATATATCAGTATTATAAATATTAAGATATTGTAGTCTTCTCGAAATGGCTTCAAAAAATGGCCAAAACGGGCATTTTGTTACCACCAACTAACAAAGATAATGAATTTCTGTTAAATCTATTTTGTTGGTGATTTTGCAGTTGAACTAAATCAGCGTTGTGTAGTTTTTACTAAAACTAGACGGCAAATTCTCAAGCAATTGAAAAATATTCTTCATGAGCATAATGAGTTGGTGAGATTGTTAAAACCCACATTCGATAGAATGCATTCCAACGACCACAAAATCATTATCAGAGGAGACAAAAGACCCGATGGAAGCCATGCAAGATAATTCAAAGATCCGATAATCAATGAACTAGCTGTGGTTATTGTTGGCGAAAATTTTGAATCACAGAATACAATTCTCAAACGTCGTGATAATGTGCAATTTCAGCGAGTGTATGAGACCCATCGGTCAAATGATGCACTTCAATACCCGTTGATGTTTCGTTCTGTAGCGCTTGCTCGGTAGAAGATACTTTTATTAGCGCTATCTATGGGTCAGTCAAATGTCGAGAGGCGGCGTGGCCACTACAGCAAGCATAGGTCAGCTAGTGCACGAGCGATCGGGTGTGAGAGCAACAGAGGCATTTGTCAACGGGCTCCCCTTTCTTTCCCGCTTTCACATTGGGTTACCGTCACTTTTCCGGCGTCATCTTCCAGCGTTCCACTTTTGGCTGCTGAAGCGTATTGTTCATTATATTTTAACTGGCATGTTGACTACCGATCTAAAGTATTCGCAAGTGCTTAAAGTGCCAAGAAGACGTTTTTTTTTTTTTTGTATTGGCCACCGAGCCGCAAGCTGAAGGTGAGCGTAACGAAAGGAAAAGCATAGGCAGCTAGAATTTATTGAGGAATTTTATAGGCTGCAGATTGTACCGTCCGATGGCCCCAGGGAGGAGAGGGGCAGGCTGAACAATGACGCCAGCGCAGCAAGCTCCATTTATTAACAAAGCGCTTGGAGCCAGATCTTCGAACGAACAACGTCCCCCATCGCTCCGCTCAGCAGAGCCAGTGAGAGGGAGTATTTATTTAATGCTATGCGACTGAGGGAAAACTAATTTGCAGTCCAAAAATCGACCTTTGTCCCCCCCTTGAGAGCAGCTCTAGAAAGCATAAAAACCCAGACGATTCGCTAGCGGCAGGGCGAGTATTTATTCTAGAGTCGGCGTAGGCGCAAATTTCGGCAAAGCCGACCAACTTAGTTCTATGGAATCTGTGCGACCGTTTTGATCTCGCCGCTGCGTCACGCCTTGCCAATTGAGCCCATATCGATGAATAAATATGAAAAAAGGGAATTTTCGAACCCCGAGTGTAACCCGTGATTAGCGGAAAAGTATGAAAAATTATAATAGAGAGAGAATAGAAAATATAAGTTCGATTAATTTTGAAAAGCTACGGCAAAAATAATGAAAGTGACTTGAATGTAAAAGATTATTGTACGCCAAGGAGGATTTTTAATTCGCTGAATCCCTGTTAATTTAGAGAAAAAAAAAATCAATGACTAAATAGCGCGAGCTGAATAACGTCGCCTTTTGCAGTTTTCCCCGGTCCCCTTTGGATATAAGTTCTTCTCTTTGCAATGTGATGTTCTTTCACCCTTTTCAGCTAGCACTCCCGAAGAAAGCGCTTTCATCGGTGGACATACAAAAATGGTGTGTGAGCCAAGAACAATTTAAATAAACTCACATAGGAATAATTTGCCAAAAAAAAAACCTAAAGTAATGAGTCAATAGCAAATGAAGAATTTATCCAAGCGAATAGCGGAAAGCAAAGAGAGAGAAGGGAATTAAAGTAACTGATACACAAGGCAATTGCGCTTAATGCTGCTTAAGATGAGAGCTTCTATGCTTCTCCATGTCTGTTCGTTATTTTTGTTGTAAAGATTTATTTTAACTTTCACTTGTCGTAAACAGCGAAACCAAGAAATAATATCCTCGTTCGACTTGCCTTAAAATTGCTTTACAATTGTTTCTTATGAACTTCCAAAACCGAGTTGCAAGGTGTTTATATATTCATTACTTGTAGGTTTAGTTTTATTTTATATTTAATTGTCTATATATATTACCTATTTTAAGAAATGATTTTATATTTTCTTAGCTTTAAATAAAATTCTTATAATGTTTTAAATTGTCGGAAAATTGGCCGCAGCTAGCATGTCTCGTAATGTAGGGTAGCACTTGTTTAAGGGGTCGTTCAGGCTTTATAGCGCCGAGGATGGGAACGACCATAGAAAGGGTGGGTAAACTAGAGACTCCAGAACATCAGGAGCGATGCAGAAGGGCACGTAAGCCAAAGAGAGAATACCCAAATTTCCCTCAACTTTTATTTGTGTGTTGTGTGCATCTCTGTCCCGGTATAAGCTTGTTGTTGCACGCACCCATTTGTCTTAAAATTATGTAAAGGCAACCCGAGATCTGAGCAAGACCACCACTCCGAAGCCGAAGCCGGAAAATATCTTGCTTGCGCTCAGGTCTCGAGCGAACAACTTGCCTGTAATATTTTTTGTGAGTGTATGGTTACTACATTAATATAAAGATAGTCAATCCGACGACAAGTTTGTTTAGAGGCCATCATTTCTTTTTCATCCCACAATAATTATGAATTAATATTTCAGGAAAAGAAAGCTGAGCGGCTCAATTTGATTGGATTCAATCAGTTTAAGTTACGATCAGACGAATGCATACTACTGTTGAAGGACACACGGCTAATCTCGGTTGTTTGACCATTTTTCTGGCTACATATGTTGGAATACCGAACCATGAGTACGCTCCGATGATCTGCGTGCGTAATTATGGGCGCCCGGACTTATTCACTCCTTTCACGTGCAACACGAGATGGCCAGAAATTTGAAATCCGTTGGTATCAGGACCAAAACCCTGCGAACGACCTGACATTATTGCTTGAGTATTCAAAGAAAAGATAAGAGTGCTTATAGATTACATCGTTAAGCAAAAGGTTTTATTAACGGAGCTTGATGTTGGATGTAGTCGATTGAATGGTAGAAATGTGGATTACTACACGCACTTATTCTGCTTTGGGTGATCGACAAGATCAGTGCAGATTCATTATCTGCATTTTATTATCACTCTTGGTTATATAAAACATTAATTAGGGGCGAGGCTAAGTTCCAAATATTTCCAAGTAAAATAAAAAGAATATTTCTTATTTATTTATGAAGGAATTTACAAACGCGTAAAATTACTTAGGATTAGCCTGGAACTTATTTCTACACCGATTTAGGTGATATTTGTAGCATTCAGAATTGTGAGCTAAGAAGTTAGTGCGAGCTCTAAAATTTTTAGAAAGATCGAACTGCGACCTGGATAGTCGGTTAATTTCTTGTAAAGTCTAGACTTCAAGTTTATATTAAATGAAAGTCGACAGGAAAACCATGGGGGCTTGTGAGATGTGACATACATGTCAAAAGCATAGTCTAAAATGTCATAGATGCATTGAGCCATGTTAATGGGGTCGTCTGTAGAGGCTTAAAGAGTCCAATCATCTAAGGATAAATAGGTGTTAATGTCATTGAAAATTGCTTTGCAAAAGCATCGAAAAGTTATTGGTTCGGCATCTAAACAAGGAAGTGAAGGAGACGAAGCTTCTAGAGTTACCTCTAGTGTGGGGCGATGAGCGTCTTCAGGACAAGAGATTGGGTCAATTCTTGAGACGAGGTCATTGGCAAACTCAGACGCAAAGATAGGGTTCAATATTTTATCACCACAGTTTTTTACGTAATTCAATTGACCCAAAAAAGGGTCAATAAGACCAAGAACTAGGACATGAGGTGCAGTCGGAACAAGAAAAAAGTGATGGCATCCAAGATATGAAGGGAAGGTTGAAATCACCCAAAGCTATCAGGGGGTCATTAACACCAAGAGTTCAGTGAATTCTTTGGATTAAAGACAGGTGCTGAAGATATAAAGTAGCGTCGGACCAGGGTGGAATGTAGGAGCATGAGACATAGACGAACATAGATGAACTTGTATACGAGCAGCAATAAACTCCAGTGTTATCTGAGTAGGTTCTGGAAATCAGTTTAGAAATGAGATCAGTTTTCACAGCAAAAAGAATGCCGTCGCCCGTACGCATCTAACGGTATGCATCACGCCTATAGACAATATAGTGTTGCGAATAATTAGCAATCGAAGACGGGGAATTAAGCCACGTTTTAGTGAAAGCTATAATGTTGCCATCAAAGGAAACTATTATCATGCAGCTTGCAAAGTTTCCCTAACAGACTGCGAGTATTCTGATAGTGCAGAGAAAACGAATCAATTATTTTTTTGCATGCCAAGTTCAGGGAGTCTCAGGCATTCCAGCAAGAGGGTTACTGTTGTTAAAAAATTCGTGAACAATTGCATGTTTCGGCCACAGACGTATCAAGAACCCTAGCAAGTAGCGCATCTAAAAGTGCGATTTTAAATTAAGAAATATCTGATTTCTGCTTCAAATTGAATTTTGAGTTCAAACGTTAAACGTCTTTTTCGGAAGCACCAGGATTGTGGGGGAAACAAAAATGAGCTTTTTTGGGGCAACACCAGCGAGACGCGAAAGAAATCTTTGAATGGTGTGGTCTGGGGCTAGAAATTGAGTGAAGTGAGATAGTGAACGCGGGGGGAATCCTTTGTGATGATGATTTGAAGCTTGCGACGTAGATGCCTGATTAACGTTGAATAGCTACAAGCTCGGAGATGCGACTAGATCGGCTAGTCCAGAACTAGGGGCCACGTTCCATTCTTGACCAGATGCAGTGACCTCGCCAGCTGAGTCATCAGCAATAGCCGAGGTATCATCATTGGGTATTTGAGACTCCGTTTTTGGAAACGGCTTGCCATTTGGACAATCAGTGGCATAACATGTAGGCATAGTTTGTTGAGTTAAATTATTGATAACTCGTAATAACCACGCAAATTGTAAGAAAGGCAATTAAATTGCGCGGCGAAGCAACCAATCCAACATAAACAGAGCAGGCAAGAATATAAACTTTTATTTAAGCGCCCAATATGAGTTTGTGTGATTATTCCCGGTATGCAGATTGCTTGCACCAACAACAACTCTGAATCCGCTGCATCAGTAAGCGGTAAACACACAACACAAGAAAACAAAAGGAAAAGGCGAATAGTAAAATAATAAAAAAACAAATTTTTGGTTTTCAGAGATTAAAGTCTCTGTCTTTATTTAAAATATTCCAGATGCTTTAAATAAAGACCGCCGAAACATTGATCATTTGCCAAAAATTTTGACTTTGCCAAATAAATATTCACAGTGAAAACTTTGAACGAAGGTACGACTCGGAGCTTGACTTGGAATTGGAATGTAATTCCTTTCCGATTTTTTATTTTCATCCTATTTTTTTTTAGTATAATGAAATAATGAAAAAAATAAAATGAATAATAACTAAATCCGAACTTTTATATTGGGAAATGGGAATGTTGAATATTTATTTATTTATTTATTGGGATGCTTCCCTGTTACCAGCTCTGCTTAACTAAAAAGTTAGCAGGTCTAATTAACTGATCAGGTTACCAAGTATAATTAACTAATTAGTAATTTGGTCTCATAGGGGTTTCTCCTAAATACTTTATATGCTATAAAATCATAAAATCCCATTACATTTATTAGCCGTAAAGGAGTAATAACCCCTTCTGCTCTCAATCTAATTATCATAGAACTGTAAATGACAAGAGTCGAAATGCTCTTAAAAAATTCTCTCGAATCTCACTCACCGATCGACGCTCAGCTGGGCATTCGGTAGCTCTCCTCTGCCGCTGATCCTTGGGCGTTTTAGCCATCCGGTCGAATCTTTGCTGCTACGTGTCAGCTTTTTGCTTCGGCCCGCTTAGGGTGGCCTCGTTTGCCCGCACTTGCTGCTGTCGCTTTAAGCTAAGGGCCTTTTTTCTGGTCAGGGTTCGGCTGCGTTGGCACTACAGGCTCTGCCGCTGTGGACTCTGCTGGTTCCGCCTCCCGCCTCTCCGCCTTCTCGCGGACCAGCTCCCCCAAAGGGCAATCTGTCACCAGAACTGCGTCGTCCTGAATGCGCTTGACACCTTGACAGCGCACAATCTGTGTGTGGCCTCGACGCCCCGCATGTAGGACATTGTCTCGGCTGCTTCCGGCCACACCGACTCCGCATACACTATCTGGGAGGATACGACGCTCGTCAGCAGCTTCCCGGTGAACTGCTTGGGACCTCTAGTATTTAGCAGTATATATTGGCCTTCTTCTGGTCATACTCCAAGTGCTCCCTGAATGATAGCTGTATGTCGATTAGGACGCCGACGTATTTAATCGCCCTCTGCGATCTAATCACGGCTCCGCCTACGTGGACCTCGGCCATTACCAACACTTTCATTCTCGAGATCAGGACTGCCTCCGTCTTGTGCGCCGTTAACTGCAGGATAGCGCTCGCGAGCCATGCCTTCATAGATCTGATCGCATCCTTCGGCGAACCCGACAACAGTCGTGCCACTGGGCATCGGGAGTCGCAAAACCCCCGTCGACATGGTATTCCAAAGCAGGAGTGCTCTTCCGCCGGCTTGCCCGGCTTGGAAAGCAGGAGCAGCTTCTACCTATTCCACCTATCCGGAAAGGTTCCCTTCTCCAGGCACTTAGAGTACATGGTAGCAAACTCCCTCGGGTTAAGCGCAAAGGGAAGCAAGCGAAGTCATTAGGGTAATGCTCCGCGCTTGTCTCCATGGTCACCGTAGCTTCTCTCGGAAACAGCGTTCGCACGTTGCCATCCAAAGCTTCTGGGTCCGATGGAGCTGCACTGCCAGCTTTAAGGCCCTTGACTACCATACTGTAGGCTCCTCTTCGGGGGTCGTTCTCCGCTTCGTCGCAAAGCTGCAGGAAATGGTCCCTCTTTGCACCTCTTATGGCCGTCTTGAGGGTCTTCCTCGCATTTCTAAAGGCCTCGCTGCACTCAAGTACTCGGGAAAAGCCGCACGCACGAGTCAGCTACCTGCGGGCTCGAAGGCAGGTGGACCTTAGATCGGTGATCTCTAATCGCTCCACCAGAAAACTGGCCGCCTGACTTCCGCCGTTTTTGTTTCACCATACCCGCGGCGGAGGCTTTGGATCTTCAATGCACCTTCACTCAGCTGATATTGAGGCGAGAGGGCTGTGAGAATCTTGCTCTCCATGGTGATCGCGTCAAGGTTGCGAGTCTCGAAAACGCTGACTTTCGACTCCTTCATCAGTGGTCACACTTCAGCCGCGTCTCCAAGGACTTGAGATATGCTGTCCCTCATAGACTCGGCGCTTGCTCCTTCAGAAGCAAGTTACCTCTAGCCCTCCGACGCACCTTGTTGACTGCCCCACTAAGGTCGGTCAGATGGCTGTCTTCCCTTCTTGTCACCAGCGCCAGGATCTCGATAAAACTTCCGGGCGAGCTCTGCGGGTCTGCCTTTTCCTTTTGACCACGGTGTACCACGAGTCCTCGCTATTAACTGGCTCGGTATCAGGTGGTCTTGTTGGTCCTGCCGAGCTCCCTTTCCGGTGCTCAGGTGCCCGAGGCGTTGCATAGGGAGCTCGCTGGGCCTGTCGGGTAACCCTGTTACCTGGGTTGGTGGGGCTCACGCTTGTCCGGAGGCGTCGCTACTCGCGCCCAAGTCAGTTGGCTGGCTGACCCTCCGCCTGCCCGGTTATTCTTCACGACGGCAGCCGTCTGTTAAGACATACTTACACTAGGCTTGCCACGTGGTGTGATCTGAGAGCATTTAACGCAGACTGTCGCCCGAGCGCCTGGATTCTCGGAAGCCTCAGGCCCATCGGCCAACAGCTCGATGCAGGATTTGAGCTTCCGCATCTTGTCAATCATCGCCGTCATAGCGATGTTGATGTGCCGCATCTGCTTCTCGTACACAAGGCTGTGTGGCTCGTCCAGCAGCATTCCGAGTCATGAGATGCTCTGCTCCTTTTACGAGATGGCCGGGTCTCTGCCCCTCTTGTCGGCTGTGGCAATTGGTCACCTCTTTGACCTTTACCACCATTTAGCCTTGGCTTGGGTTTCACCCAATTCCCAACGCATCCTGCCAAGGATCAAGAGCAGCAGCCCAGCATGCTACATCCTGTATCTGCGGAACAGACGTGTGTGTCGTAGAACGAAGCTTTCGTCAGCGCAGGCACAGGCTTGACAGTACCACCTGCTGGTCAAGCACTGCCGGTATGCGGCTCTGCCGGCGCCTGTGCTGGCACGTCTTGAAGCATGCATGTTCTGTGATGATCTGCGAAGTGTAGAAGTCTAGCTGCCCTTGTTCTCTCTGCAGGAGCCAGGTCGGGGATGAGCTTGTACGTCTATTGATCTGTGCTCGCGGTGTTCCATCTTACCTGCTACAGAGAATTAATGCTGCTTCGTTGGATCCTGCTGCCCGAATTTCCTGTTCTGCGCTCGTCTGCCAGCAGGTCTATTGGAATTGCTGACGATACCACCAATGCAGCTTCCTCTGAAACAGTGCAAAAACAGATTGAGATGAGCAACGCGTAGCTTTTGTATACAGACTTGCATTGCCGGCTGTAGCTGGCCATCTTAATGGCTTCAGCCCATATCGACTCGGCATACAGGATGGTCAAGATCACCACTGTTGCTATCAGTCGCCTCATCATCCTCATCCTCGAGATGGCAGCGGTGGCCATGGATACCTTGGCTTATGAGGATCGCTTCGCTCGCAGCTATTCTAGGAGGCATTAGGGAACAACGTGGAGACTATTGCTCCAAGTTGCTCCTAGGAGGTTGAGGTCGGTGACCTGTATAGCTTGCGGATGACCAGCTTGTAAGCAGAGACGAATGGTTCCTGGTCTGTTGCATCGCAGTTTCTGAAAAAATTTGCTCTTACTCTTTCTAATCGCCGCCTTGAATGCATTTTTTTCCTTGAAGTGGGACTTGAACAGCGCTTGCGTAGGAGGTCCGCTGCTTCGCTGGGATTTCCGCATTGCAAAGAGGCACTCCCTCCTCGCAACGGCTGTCTTCTGGTTCCACCAGGGGACTGGCCGCCTTCCATTTCCACTAATGGATTTCGCCATGGCGGCATCACAAGCAGCCTTTATCCTCGCAGTTAGCCTGACTGCACCGGTGTTTGCATCCCCATTGATAGCGTTGTCATCCATTCTGGCTATGAGCTTGTCCACGTTTATGGTGTGTACCCTGTACGTAGGTCGTCTGATGGGTGGAACCTGCTGCCTGTGCATCGTCTGCGTTATTATTGTTGCGTGGATGCTGTATGTGAGCAAGTCCGTGACTTCGGAAGTAGTCATGCGCTGTTACACCGGCATATTGAAGATACTAAAGGACTCCAGCGATCTGACCACCAGACAGTAGAACATACATCCTCCTTTCCACCTTGATCCTTCTGTAGCCTCCTCTGCGATCCTCGTGATAATGCCCAGCGTCGACTTCCCAACGTGAAGCAATATTGATCGGGGAGAGACCACCAGCTGCTTCAATGGCTCTGCTCAGCCTGGTAGCGAGGACCCTCTCCAAGACCTTGCCAATAGGCAGGCCCTTTTCTACCTGTCGGGGAATGTCCCCTCGTACCCACTCCTGCCCTGCTAAAGATGTGTCGGAATCCTTTGTTCAGGGAGGAAATGATCTCCAGTACCGCCGGTGTGTGGCTCTGCCGATGTGTGATCTATGCCGATGGTTCTGCCGATGTGTGGTTCTGCAGATTGCTTTTTCGATGTTTGTTCGTGGATTGCGGGTTTGTGCCACTTCTCAGCACTAAGCATGAGGAACTTTTGGCATCTTCGAAGCGGATGGATTCCGCTGCAAACTTGGCAGCGGTAGGAGTGAGTGCCTGTGGTACGTCTGCTTTTGATGCCGTCGTATGGGACCTTGTAATTGGCGGAATTGGGAGAAGTTACAACTCGATGTGGTTACTGGGCTCGAAGGTACAGGAGTAATCTGAACGTTGGAGGAACCGTTGCTGGGATGCAGCAAGGTGTAATGCCGTCTGCGGCACGTGAGGCAAGAGTGGGCACTTGGGCAATCCCGCTGCTGGTGACCTCGTGCCAAACAATTCAAGCAGAGTTGCTTTCTTCGGACGATATTTGATCGCTCGAATACGGTTTCGAGGAAACGAGGTGTAGTATGCACATTTATATAATACCCACTGTACCAAGAGTACTTTACGGGTACACACTGTAACACTTTGTTGCAGTGTTTACATAATTTAAAGTCCCGGTCACAAACCTAAGTGGCCGAAATATGAACCGATCACCGTACATTGGCCCGCACATAGAGAGTGCTAGTGTCAGCATAAATGCAACACGAGAGGACCTCATGTATGTATGTGCATATACCTCCGCGCTCCAGCCTAAACGAGCATAGCTATGTATTTAAGAATATATATAACCGTCTCCCAGCTGCCGCTGCTGGCAGCGCAGCTACGAGACTTAGATTTCCTTAGCTGTTAAGAAATATTAAAATATCAGATACAATTGTGAGCTCGAAGCGGCAAGAAAGGCTGCTCCAAAAATCAAACCGATCTAATAAAGAAAAACTATTAAAAATTAACAAACATCGACTTCATCATTACATGGCGACCGTGACAGTGGAATGGAACAACAAGCAAACGCAGTGAGTAGAGTGTGATGTGTGCTAAAAGAAGTGGCGTGGTAAGAAAATTAAAGGCCAAAAAGGCCGAATTACTGAAGTATTGAACAGCGGAAGTAACTTGAAGTGGACTAACTCGGTAAGATTACATGCCGAAGTCGAACACATAAAAAACTTACTAAACGAAAAGAAAAATAAAACCACAGCCACACACACATCCACCTACCCTGCAATTCAAATTATTGTCAAAACTAAATCAAAACTGCCTCCACCAGGAAAAAATGAGATCTCAAAACTGACAAAGAAGTGCCCGAACGACTGCGAGCGACCACTTTTCACCCCACATTGCGATTACACCTGTGCAGCCAGCACCGGTCCCCCAACATAAAAATAAACCTGTGCGATGACCAGCACCGGTACCGCCTGAGCCCATAGGCCCAGGACGTCAGCAGCTGAATCAACAAGTGTGAGGGGCAGGCCGCCCCTTATGCCAGCGAAGGAGCGTCAGCAAAGTCAAGACCTAGACTCTTACTACAATATACCCCATCAACAATTGCACTGCCTTGCATAATTTTTTTAATTGCACTGCGATGCATATTTTTTTTAATATATTATAATTTGTAAAATTGAGCGACATTAAAGTTGCCCAATTATAGTGTGGCCTGAAAACCATACAAAAAAAATAGGCAGGTTATGATGCATTAATTTCTCTATATAAACATTTAACGACCATTTATAGGCGCCTAGGGCAAATTTATTAACGTATGAGCCAACCGAATGGCAAATAAATAAAAAATTAAAATATAAAATTAACTTAAATCACCCAAAATGGGTTTAGTAGATGTAAAAGAAGTGGACTCCACTGCCAATGTTATAAATAAAATTGAATCTAAAAATATTAATAATGATCTAACAAACATCTTATTATCAGTAATTGTTTTTATCATGAGCGCATTCATTTTGTATAAAGCTTATATGCTCCACAATAGGTGCATATCAAAAAGGGCTATAAACAAAAGCCAGGCTAACGACCCGGATAAAATATAAAAGCGCTAACAATAATACAAATATGTATATCTATGCAGAGATGTATTAAGAACTAAAAAAAAAAGTAAAAACAAAATTACCTATTCCTTGAAATACAATAAAAATAATTAAAAAAACTAAAAATAATTGGAGCATGAATGCATAGTTAGGTGAATTTAGTTTTTCTAACAGAACAGAACATAAGCGAGGAGATGCAAAAAAGTGCCATTGACTGCGCAACACATGCTCTTAACAAATACAACATTGAACGGGATATCGCCAAATACATTTAAACGAAGTTTGACACAAAATGTAAACCCAAATGGCATTGCATTGTCGGCAGTGACTTCGAATCGTATGTGTCAAACGAACCGAACCATTTCATCTATTTCTATTTGGGCGAGTTAGCCATTTTATTGTTCAAGAGAGGTTAACAAAATTAACAATCCCACTTGCTAATATTTTTTATATACGAGAATGATTCTAGCGATGTTCTCAATGATATTCCATTAAATAATGGCATGGGATGAATTATATAAAGAATTAAATATCTTAAAAGTCGATTTTGACAAACCCTATAAGGCATTAGCAAGAACCCGGCTAGCACAGCAAAATACTGTGTATAAGCATGCCGATATATTAGTAGACCGCATTAACACAGCGCGTATACTAATAAACGATCACAGAGACCGGCTAGACAAAGCCCATTGGTCTCGAGTATCTAAGTTCTTGAACAAATTACGAGAGAATTTAATATACACAAAACAAAGGTATAATTTAGCCATCTCAGTGCCAACTATATTAAATTCCCCATTGACAATCGAAAAAAGTAACGAGTCAGAATTGTCCGATCCACCTGCACTTGAGCAGGCTGAGACAGATGATGAGGAAATAGAGGAAAAAGACATTAATAACCTCACTATTCCCGCAGTCCTCACTCAATCTGACTTGTCAGACCAGGACTTAACAGACTCTGATACATACGACAGCATTGTAGAACTAAAACCTACCACAATGGCTGACGAAACCATTGCCCAAAGGGCATACATAAAAGAAATCTCGAATGCCATCCCGGAGTTTAACTGGCAAAAACTTAATCTTCAAAGATTCATAACAGCTTTAACAATGCAAAAGGTACATTCGAAAACCTGGCTGTAGAAGTCATTAAATCCAAAATTGTAGGATCAACACTCTACAGAGTGCAAAACGAAACAACTATAGATGCAATAATAAAGAAATTGCAAGACACTATATTCGGCGAAACATCCGACGTAGTTAAAGCCAAAATGGCAAAGACAATACAGAAAGGCAAAACAGCAGAAAAATTCACAACAGAAATAAATAACTTACGAAAGTTTCTCGAAGCCTCGTATATTGACGAAGGTCTATCGGCCGAACACGCTGACAAATTCAGCACAAAGGAAGCCATCACCACAATGGTTAAAAATTGTGAGCATGGCCGCCTTAAAACAATATTGGAAGCAGGAAATTTCTCGACTATGAATGAAGCCGTCACTAAGTACATACAATGTAGTACTGAAATGACGGGCAATGCTAATTCAATATTGTATGCCCACAGAGGAAACAACTATCGCGGTAACAACTACAGAAACAATTATCGCGGTAGGGGTAATAACCGAGGTAGCTACCGAAACAATGGCTATAACCAAAATAACGGTTACAACCGAAATTATAATAATCAAAACAGCAATTATTATAGAGGAAACAACCGTGGTGGAAACTGCCACTGGGGAAACAAACGTGGGGGAAACAATAGCAACGGCAATAATCGGAACAACAATGTTAGAACAGCCCAGACCCCTTCGGGAAACTCCCAAACACCTTTAGATACACAGCAGTAGAAAACATTAAAATTCACACCATCAAGTCAAAGCACTTTCGTCACTTTCACAACAGCAACAGGAATAATATTAGTTATTCTACTAGACACAGGTGCGGAAATATCCCTATCAAAAGAAAATTCTGACATCTTTTAAAACATCCAAAACAATCATATTATCAACATACAGGGAATCAGTCAGGAGGTTACCAAATCAGAAGGGTTAACTTCCATTGAAATACAAACTTCTAAATACATAATCCCACACGATTTCCATATAGTAAATTTACAATTCGCTATTCCTTGTGATGGAATACTAGGAATCGATTTTATTAAAAAATACAACTGTCAATTAGATTTCAAACAGTCTGAAGACTGGCTTATAATTAGACCAAATAACCTAAAATATCCGATTTATGTTCCAATAACATACAGTTCTGGCAACAACTGCTTAATTCTGCCAGCAAGATCCCAAGTCTTCCGTAAAATTGAAATACACTCAGAAGAAGGCAGTATATTAATTCCGAATCAGGAAATCCAGCATGGTATTTATATTGCAAATACCATAGCAACAGTCCGAAATGCATACATAAGACTATTAAATACAACGAATACAGATCAGGTAGTTTACATTAACAACATTCAACATGAATCACTTTCAAACTATGATGTAGTCCAAACAGAATCAAAAACACGAGAATCAACAATATTAACCCAACTTTCAAAAAACTTCCCGCTACAATTAAAAAATTAAATTAAAAAATTAACAACACTATGCACCCAGTACAGCGATGTATTCGGACTAGAAACCGAATCAATCACTACTAACAATTTTTATAAACAAAAACTGAGATTGAATGATGATGAACCGATATCTGTTAAAAAATTATAGAAATCCTCATTGTCCCCAAGACGAGATCCAAAATCAAGTTCAAAAACTCATTAACGATAAAATAGTGGAACCTTTTGTATCACCTTATAATAGCCACTTCTACTATTACCATAACAATCACTTCCAAATTCGGAAAAGAAAAATTGGAGACTAGTAATTGACTATCGTCAAATCAATAAAAAACTTTTGTCTGATACATTTCCACTCCCTAGAATTGAATATCTTTTAGATTAGCTAAGTAGAGCCAAATATTTTTCATGCCTTGATTTAATGTCAGGTTTTCACCAAATTGAACTCGAAAAAAGATCACGGGATATCACATCCTTTTTAACGAACCATGGTTCATATCCCTTTACGCGATTACCATTTGGTTTAAAAATAGCGCCAAATTCTTTTCAGATAATGATGACTATCGCTTTCTCTGGATTAGAACCTTCGCAAGCATTTCTTTATATGGATGACTTAATAGTCATAAGATTTTCCGAAAAACATATGCTCAAGAACTTAACTGATGTCTTCGAGAAATGAAGGCAACATAACCTAAAGTTACATCCTGAAAAATGTTCATTTTTTATGTACGAAGTCACTTTTCTAGGACATAAGTGCACAGACAAAGGAATCTTGCCCGACGAAAAAAAATACGACGTCATTAAAAATTATCCAGTCCCGCACGACGCGGACAGCGTTAGAAGATTTGTTGCATTTTTTAATTATTACAGACGGTTTATAAGAAACTTTGCTGATTATTCCCGTCACATAACAAGATTATGTAAGATGTGAAATTCAAATGGACAACAGAATGCCAAAAAGCCTTCGAACATCTGAAATCAGCGTTAATAAACCCAACTCTGCTACAATATCAAGACTTTAGGAAAGAATTTTGCATAATTACAGATGCCAGCAAACATGCTTGTGAAGCAGTCCTTACACAAAACAAAAATGGACTACAGCTTCCAGTTGCTTACGCATCAAGATCTTTTACAAAAGGCGAGAGCAACAAAAGCACAACAGAACAAGAGCTAGCAGCTGTTCATTGGGCAATAACACATTTCAGACCATATAATTATGGTAGACACTTCTCTGTCAAAACAGATCACAGAGCACTTAGCTACCTATTTGCAATGCTAAACCCCAGTTCTAAACTTACACGAATGAGACATGAACTAGAGGAATATAATTTTAAAGTAGAGTATCTAAAGGGTAAAGATAATTGCGTAGCTGTTGCGTTATCAAGAATAACCATCAATGAATTACAAAACATTACTGGAAATATAAATAAAGTCACTACAAGATATCAAAGTAGACAAAAATCCTGCGCAGGAGAAGAACAAATAGAATTGCCAAAGCAAAAGCTTCAAAGCCCAACGTATATGAAGTCATTAATAATGATGAAGTATGTAAAGTAGTGACCTTGCATGTAAATAATAATATGTGTTTATTCAAACACGGAAAATTACAGCAAGATATGATGTTAGCGATTTGTGTACCAATGGAACCATGGACTTAGGTCAATTCTTTCAAAGGCTTGAAAAGCAGGAGGTATTAACCACATTAGCCAACTTAAGGTGGCACCGTGGAAAAATATCTTTGAACTCGTTTCAATTGATAATTTTAAACTAATGGGCAATAGAATATTGAAATCATTAAGAGTAGCGCTACTCAACCCGGTGACCGTAATAAATGATAAAAAAGAAAAATAAGTTATACTGTCTACATTCCATGATGATCCAATACAAGGAGATCATACAGGCATTACAAAAACCTTGGCCAAGGTCCAGAGACACTACTATTGGAAAAATATGTCCAAAGACATAAAAGAGTACATAGGAAAATGTCCAAAATGCCAAAGTTTAAAACGACTAAACGACATACAAAGACCCCATTAACTATAACTGAAACTCCACAAAGAGCTTTCGACAGGGTAATTGTGGATACTATTGGTCCACTACCAAAATAGAATAACGGAAATGAATACGTAGTAACACTCATATGCGATTTGACAAAGTACTTGGTAGCAATACCAATACCAAATAAGAGTGCAAACACAGTAGCAAAGCTATATTCGAAGATTTTATTCTAAAGTACGGTCCAATGAAGGCGTTCATTACGGACATGGGAAAAGAATATAAAAATTCGATAATTGAAGATTTATGCAAATATTTGAATATTAAAAACATAACTTCAACTGCACACCACCATCAGACTGTAGGTACCGTGGAGCGAAGCCACAGAACACTCAACGAGTTTATTCGTTCATACATCTCAGTCGACAAAACAGATTGGGATGTATGGCTACAATACTTCGCTTATTGTTTTAACACGACCCCCTCTATGGCACATGACTATTGTCAATACGATCTAGTTTTTGGTAAAACTTCAAATTTGCCAAAGCATTTCAATAGCATAGATAGAATAGAACCCTTATATAATATAGAAGATTATGCTAAAGAATCAAAATTTAGATTAGAACAAGCTTTTAAGAGAGCTAGATTAATGTTAGACTCTCATAAACTAAAGCAAAAAATTAGTTACGACAAACATACTTTAGATTTTGATTTAAAAATAGGAGATCAGGTTTTATTGAAAAATGAAACAGGAAATAAGCTAGACTTTAAATATACAGGTCCTTAACAAACACTAAAAATAAAAAACAGCTAGTACACAAGGAAAAATTAAAACCTTTTATTTCATAACCAATTTAGTTCTTTTAATATTTCACGTATGACCATACATACCATAAATAGCATACACAACAATACATAAGATAAACATACAACAAAAATTAAATTATAAAATAACTTCATTATATTACGTTATTTTTCTAAAGGAGGGAGATGTAGTATGCACATATATTGAATACCCACTGTACCAAGAGTACTTTACGGGTACACACTGTAACACTTTGTTGCAGTGTTTACATAATTTAAAGTCCCGGTCACAAACCTAAGTGGCCGAAATATGAACCGTTCACCGTACATTGGCCCGCACATAGAGAGTGCTGGTGTCAGCATAAATGCAACACGAGAGGACCTCATGTATGTATGTGCATATACCTCCGCGCTCCAGCCTAAGCGAGCATAGCTATGTATTTAAGAATATATATAACCGTCTCCCCGCTGTCGCTGTTGGCAGCGCAGCTACGAGACTTAGATTTCCTTAGCTGTTAAGACATATTAAAATATCAGATAGAATTGTGAGCTCGAAGCGGCAAGAAAGGCTGCTCCAAAAATCAAACCGATCTAATAAAGAATAACTATTAAAAATTACATCATTACAGGGGTCATATACGCAGGGGGTGGTTTTTCCTGGAACACAGGTCACACCTTCTGAGTGCTGGAATCACCCTGAAATCGGAAGAATGAAGGCGGGGTTGTGGGGTGCTCTTAGTCGCCGACCTTGGCTGGAAATGCACTGAACCGGTAGGCGTGACGTCGTCGATGGCCTCCAACGTACGATGGCGTTCGGTCAGAAACGCGTCTAGCTCTTTCCAAGTTGGAATGTTGGCCTTATTATGGCTAGATTGCTTAGTTTTGGAAGCTTGGAGGAAATCATATAAACGAGAAGAGAGTCCCAAGTATCAACTTGAATAGAGGACATCTTTAAGGCGGTGAGGCAATTTTGGATGGTGCCTTGTAGTTCTTTCAGCGAGACTCCGGACTCTAAGGAGAGTGCCTGGATGTTGAAAAGGATTTTCAACTGGCTATTGACCAACAACCGCCGATTCTCGAAGCGGTCGGTGAGGCTTCGCCTAGCTGAGACGAACCCTTCATTGGTGAGCGGGGCTTTGGAAATAATGGTGTGCGCAACGCCAGTTGTTTTGGATTGTAGATGGAACAGTGTCTCCACCGGGGTGAGACGCGAGTTGTGAATATATACCGCAGTGAAAAGGTCTCTGAACGTGGGACACCGAAGATAGTCACCATCGGAAACTTCGGTGTCCACCGGTGGCAGAGAACAACCCGCGGAAGGGGGTGGTTGTAAGCTGTCGGAAGTCTGAGTGGACTGGGAGGCGCCCTTCTCTGCTGTTTCTTGAAGTTGAGCAACACATCTTGAATAGACGGAGTAACAATCGTTGTATTTGGATTCAAGCACTGTCGCGGCGGACGTACTATCAGCGGACACAGAAAGAAGATCGGAGCAGCTCTCGTAGCTCTTTTCCACCTTTTCCCACAAGGCTCCAATCTGTTCGCGATGGACTTGGATTATGAAGGGAGAAAAATTTGCAGATTCGCAAGTGGCGGAAGTGTGAATGTGTGACTCAAAGTGATTTACCCGGTCAGTTGTTCCAATAAACTTTCTTAACGCAATGTAAACTGTGGTTTGAGCCATCTGGCATAAGTGAGTCTCGAAGAAGGGTTCACGGAATTTTTGCTAATTGCTCGTGGAATTACGGTAGTGGACCTCAGAATCAGTTGGGACGGCGGCGGAGATGCGGATTAGAAATACGATTACTAGTCCCGGGGAAAAAATTTGGGCAAGTAGTTAAAAAAAATTAAAAAAACAACAACGGAATGCCGAAATAATTTGAGCGCCGACTTAAATAAAACGAATTATGGCGGCAGAACCAATTTAATTGTTGCCGCTGGAGTGCAGGCGTTGGAGCGGAAAGATTGTCCGAAGAAGAGGTTGAATTTTTTTTTTAATATTAATATTTAAGAGCCGAAATTGTGGAAATAAACCCTTGGCTTCTGTTCAGGATAAAAACTCAGTGTGTTATGCCGTCGTCAAAGCAGTGCGTAGGTGCGGGACTAAGAAAACCCGAACGGCATCAACAACAACGTAGCCACTGCGGCGGCTAGGTTGAATAAATGGGGAAAAATAATCGCGGTCGCTTCCGTGCGGGATTAAATTCAAATTCTGGATTTATTGGTGGGTGTTGAACTATTGGTTAATTTCGAAAATTATCAGCCGCAGATGTTCAACTATTTCAGCGCCGGAAAGGTGGAATCAAAAAACATCAGCTCTTGGTCGCGGACAAAAAACTCACTGGGTAAGGCCGACGGCAGGCGGCGCCTATGTGTGGGACCCAAAGAACTAAACGGCACCAACAAAACGGCCGCTGCGGCGACTAAGTTGAAAACAATTAAAACGCTTGCGCTTGGATTTTGTTGCTAATTGTTTCGTTCACTTTGAATTTTGAAATTATAGTACCGGGATTAGTTCCTGGAGTCGTTGGCCGAAAATATATTGGAAAATGTAAGAGCACAGTGGAGCGTCGAGAAGTGGACTGTATTGAACTCCGCGAACATAAATATTTTGTATGGACGACAAAAAATATATCGCGGCAGCGGCGGACTGTTCGGCGAACAGGGTCAACTAACGAAACAAGTGCGCACCGGCTGTCCGATATTTATTAAGCGCCTTTTTCCCGCAACACGATTTCACTGTTCACGGTGGGATTTTTATATGCACGGAATTATGATATGCAAGAGGTTAGCATTCGTGTGTGTGTGTGTGTGTGTGTATGGGGCTGCACATAGGCCTCGACCGTTGAAAAGTGGGTACAAAATAATAAATAAACAGAACAAGCGCAGTTGCACCTGTGTTGATTGAATTTGGATGTCGGTTATGCTTGTACTTGTATAACAAATGTTAATGTCATCAACTGCAAGCCGCAAATGTTGAATTGTTCCGAGTCGAAGAGCTGGACTTAAAAGCTCGCGGCGTTATGCCGACGGCAAGCGATGCCTATGTGAGGGCCCCAAGAAACGAAACGGCAACAACAACAACACGGCTTCTGCGGCGGCGAAATTGAAATGGAATTAAACACTCGCGTTTGCGTTGTGCCTTTATTGGTGGCGTTTTGCTTACTTTAGATTTAATTAATCATAATTATTTATAATATCAGAGGATTTTTGTATGCTTCTGAAATCGGAGTTAGAAAATATCATACATGCATGTAATTAAGAAGTTGGAGTATGGGTAGGAGCTTGTGTTGGCACAGTGGAGCGTCGAGAAGTGGACTGTATCAAGCTGCGCGAACAGAAAATTGTGTATGGAGACGGCACAAAAGTCAGGAAAACAAATCTCACGGCAGCGGTGGACTGTTTTGCGAGCAGAGTAAACTCCCGAAAACTGCGCACACCAGCGGGCCGATATTAATTATTCCTTTTGTGCGCTACACTTATTTCACTGTTCACTGTCTATGCACGGATCGGTGTACATATGTACATATGTGTGAGCAAGAGGTTCGCCTTCGTATAGCTGCACATGGGCCTCGGCCGTTGGCAAGTTGATGGGCAACGGGCAATGTAAGAAACGGCGTGGAAAATGGTAGCGCACACAAGCGGACACTGATGGAAATTTTTGAGGAACTTAGGCGAATAGAAATTGGAGTTCCCCAACTGCCTTGGTGTCAGGAAAACTCGGACTGGGAGTTGACACGAATGAAAAAAGGAAATCTTGCGAGAGTGCGACGGAAATTGAATGTTCGTCCCACTGTTGCAGATCGGCAGCGAGGATAGACGGAGAAGGAAAACTGGTACTTATATTGGCGGACAGATGCCTGGAACTGCTGGTGACCTGGAGGATATCCTGCAAGGAATCCGGCTCGAAGGACCAAATGTTTGGGGGATGATCCTGCCAGCAAAGATTCCTTGTCGGAGGCCAAACAAATTCCCACGTCGCGAAACAAAGGGTTTAACCCGTCAGGGTTGAAATAATGAAAGGCGGGGGCGTCGCGGTAGTTATTGGGCACGTCAGCTTTATTTCGCTGCATACATAAGACTAAAAAACGAGCGTAAACTTAACTTAGAACCGATCTCCCGGTCGCTTTGCCTCGTTAAAGCGGGAGCGGGAGATCGTCGATAGTCGGGGTGCGAGAGCAAGCCGGGGACCGAAAGCTCACTCCTGAGTAGAGGCGGCACAGTGGGCCCCTCACGTAAATATATAAAATAAGTTATCAAAGCCCAGCTAAGGCTGTTGAGTATAAATTTAAGACTAACTTAAGAGTCTAATCCGGCTGCAGCTCGAGGCCTCTTCCTGATCGCAGCGCTGCCGGCAAAGTGCCGGGTCAGCATTTAATATCCGGAGTGCGGAGTCGGCAGTTTCTTTACCGCACGTGTTGGCCACTGGATATGGCCTGCAACTCAACAGTTTCTGTCGGTGGGAACTGGATGTGTTAACTTGTAGGTACAGCGTTCCCTTTGTAGTTATTTGTCAGCTTGAACTAATGAATACTTTAATTATATCTTATAAGCTAACTTACATATAATTATGTACACGTATGTCTATAAGTTTGTGGAGAGCCGGATTGGTTCCTCAGAATTATGTGGCCGTAATTTACGATTATTTAATCCGAATAACTGTCCAATTGATCTTTCATGAATAAAATATACTATTTAATTTTATTCTTTAAGCTTATTAAATACTGTTCACATCAGGGGGCCCTCTGGTCGGCCGCTGCGCCGCCTCTGCTCAGCAAGATTACTACGATTCCGCTCTCCTTTCATCGGTATTTGCGATTGTACGCTCCCGTGTTCCCAAGTTTTGTTCGCTGATAAACGAGCTGAAGGATGTATTTTATATTTTTATATTTTTTCCGACTGCGTCGTGGGAGCTATTTCTCAAACCCAAGAATCTTAAGCGGCAGGATCGCCCATTGCTCCTTCGAGCCGGATACGGATATCCTTCCCCCTTTAACAGTAGTTCCCAGTGATTTTCCGTTTAAGATAAATACAATCATTCTTCCGCGTCTTTTTCGCTGCTGGTCTTCAAAAGTGCAGCAGTTGCACTGCTGCAAGATTATTTTGTTTTGCTTGTGGCAAGTCCAAGTCCGAGTTTTCCTGACACAACGGCAGTTGATAATTTTATATTTCTCTTTGTCTTCGATCGTCAAAATTTTTCATGCGTGTCCGTTTTGCACGGGCATCCGGCCAGACACTCTGTCAGCAGTTTGGCCAGAGCGAGCTCTCAAATAATCGGACATTTCCGTTGCGTGGTTAACTTCAGTTAACTTACATGCACAAGGATGTTAAACTTGTGCACATACTTCCGTACTGAAAAAATTCTTCGTAGAAAGTGAGTTTGGTGTGTGCCTTTTCCATATATAATTTTTTCTGTTCATGCAATTCAAATACAGTCCACTCCTCGACGCTCTACAGTGCCAGTGCCTTTGAACATACATACATATTTTTTCAATTTATATGCATGCACATATATTTAATAATTTAATTTATAAATTTATAATTTATAAATTTTAAGTGAGCAAAAGAACCAACCGCCGCCGCAGCGGCCGTGTTGTTGTTGTCGAAGTTCAGTGCTTTGGGTCCCTAACACACGCAATGCTTTACCACCAGCGTAACCACAGTAAGAATTTTCTTAATTTTTTTAATTCCACCATTACGGCTTTGAAGTAAATACTCTTTTAATAATTTTCGACATTAACAATTAGATCAGCAACTGCCAATACTATATGCCAACCTGTATTTAAGCCCACATGGGTGCGACCGCAATTGTTCTTCCCAATTTTTTATTTTTTGTTGTTCTTCCCGTTTGGTTCTTTTTGATTCCCAAATATATGCACTGCTTTGCCGACTCATAACCCACTGAGAAATATTAAAGAAAAATATATTGATAATAAATTAAATTAATATTTATATGGATGGTAGTTCGGGTTAGTATGTATTAATTAAATATTATTATTATTATATATATATATAAATACAAATTACATTGTATATATATATAAATATATAATGATAGTAGTAATGGAGAGAGATCTGCAGCATAATTTGTAACATACATGATAAAGGCAAAGAAAAAGTTTCGAATGGGAACAAAGCACAAAAAAGGAAGGTATCGAGTTCTTCAACCATGCCACCAAGTAATCTAAAAAAAAGTAATCCGCTTGACATCTTAAACGCTATAAAAGAGCACGCACAGCACTATCAAATACTATGGAATGTAGGTAAAATGTTTTAGCCCACGGGTTATTAATGTAAACAAAATATTTCACTTCTTGCCACTTGTTCATCTTTTCTATAGAAAATTTGGCTTCAGGTAGTGCAGCAATTGCAAATTATTAACAATGCAAATTATTAACAATGCAAGAGACATAATGGAAAGATGTAATCAGTTGATTTGGGTGAAGGCTTATATTTACAACCATAAAGGAGAATATAAAATAAACAATAAAAACGTAGTCAAAGTAGGTAGGTTTAAGGGGTCCAAACCCTCCGTTGACTACTTGATTGTCTTGATCACTCTCAGTACCATCCTGAGTCGTTCAGGAAGCTTAGTATTGCAGATACTTTCATCTTTTCTATACCTCCCAGTGACTCCAGCTGGTAAGTACCAAAGTGGCGAAGTCGGGTGTGATTTAGCGCTGAACAGAAATAGAGTAGAATTGTTCTTAAAGGACATTGCCGCGCAAAGCGCTATATAACTAAAGGCAATCAATTGCTGGAGGGAATACGGCGCATGGCACGGCAAGATACTTGAAAGCATAAGACTACAAACCAACGAAAAAGCGGATTACATGACCGCGGAGTTGAACTTCGGAAACGTATTCACAACGTCATACCCAACAAAGGAAGACTGGATCAGGGACAGAATAGCCTTAGAGGACGAAGCATCCAACTACACCGATAGATTCAACATGAGTTGCATCATAGGGGCTGGGATCTGCGCTAAGCACGGGGGATTAAAAAGGCGTTTAATCTCTCAGACTCAGCGACGGTCTTTCAGGCCGAGTTGTTAGCCATAAGGGCTGGAGCCAAACTTTCAATACGGCAACAACTCAGCGACACCAAAGTTCCGATCTACTCGTATAGCCAACCGGCTATGATATCCCTAGCTGCCTTGAAATGCCCTTAATAGGCTGGCTGAAAACAATGGGGTACAAGTAACATGGGTACCGGGACAAAATTATATCGCAGGGAACGAAAAAGCAGACGAACTAACCAGAGCAGGCTCTGTTAGGCTAAGCACTCATATAGACATACCGATTTCCCTAAACTCGGTCCAGATATGGATATGGATATGCCTAAATCTATGGGGCTATGGGGCTATGGGGCTATAGAGCTATGGGGCTATGTAGCTATGGAGCTATGGCTAAAGATACAGTGAAGGATACGGATAAGGATACGGATTAGGATAAGAATAACGAGAAGTTTAAAAACAAATATAATATACATGTCCAACCTTTAATTTCTTTATTATTAAATAATACCGGCTCAGATATGCCTTGCCTTAAATATGTCATAAAAGCACGACCAATCTAAAAGAGATTGTATAGACCAGCTTCATACGTGATGAAAAGTGGCTTCTGGAAAATAGTTTCGTGATGTTAGATTTCGATTAAAATAATTTCATCATACATACAATTGATATCTTTCGATGCCCAGGTTTTGTTGATGCGATAGAACCATAGGTGTTAACACATCAACTTCCTCATTAATAGTGGTCCAATTCCACCGTTCTCAATGTCATCTGAGTTATTTCTAGCCTGCAACCCTAGAACTCAATAATATAATAACACGTTTTATAAGATGATTTACAGATTTCACATGAAATAAAAAGAACAAGTCTCAGTAAGGTCTTTAATATTCGACGATTGCATAATCACCTGTAAAAATTTCTGATCTAAATGTATTACTTAAGTCTTATAATATATTAAAATATTATATTGCTTGTGTTAAATTATATACTATTAAAAAAACAACGATATAATTCCGACTTTCAGTACAGTCACATATGTTTACTTACACATACAGTTTTACAATTAAAGTTTTACTACATTCACAGTTTTGGCATTTTATTTATCAATAGTTTCTATGGCAGCTATACGATATAGTATCCCGATTTTCCATCCAAACAAACATATATTTAGCAAGCTTCACGCTATTCTGCGCTGATCTGCAATCGCCAAATCTTTACATATGTACATAGGTCTGCATAAGGGCTGACATACAGTCCCAAGTGTCATTTATTTTGTTTCCTTTCTGCTCATACAGCGTGGACATCCACCTGCACTCCTATATTCCTCACTGACAAAGAGCGGTAATACAGTGCCGACGACACAGAATCCTTTACCAGCGACTTTAAAGAAATGAAATCCAAAATATTTTAATTTTACCGAAAAATTTTAAATTATCGGCAAATAATTACCGCCACACTCGTTAGCTATTTTATAGCTAATCCAGATAGTTTTGGCGGGGTTTTACACAAGTTTTACGAATTGTTCGTTGTATTCCTTTAATCAAAGGTTTCCAAATAGATGTAATCTCATTGTCGAATAATTATTAGCTATTTTATAGTTTTATACTACGATTTCGATTCATTCCTAAATTCCAAGTCCTGTTTCGACACTTGTAAACCATTTCGAAAATATAAAATATAAAAATCCACTTTAAATTAATTTATTTTAACCTCTGACCGTCTGAGTCAGTTCGCATCCAAATCCTACAATCCATCAGTGCCAATTCTATCTCAGTATACGTGCAAAATTCATCTTAACCAAGTCCGAACGCTATGGGATAAGGTCGGGAAAGAGTACGAAGCTTGTTTAGAGCTAATTTTAGTTGATTTTGATGGCGTGGCGAACACCTTGTCTACTCTCAAGGCAAAATATGAGTATTCATATTTTATTTATGAAAGGTGAGCCTGCCGCCCAGCTTATAGAATAGACCGATACGATCTCTGCTAAATCAACTCAAGTCCGACGCGTACCGCCCCTTTCCGTCTGGCTGTCGGCTTCCTCCGTGCGATACGAATGTTTTCTCGAGCGATTATCTACGCTGGCCGACTTTCCGAGAACTTTTCAAAGCGGTTTATATAGACAATCCTGCGCTTACACCTACAGAAAGATTGTTTTATTTAAATGCCAAGACTAGTGGTGCAGCTCATTCCAAAGTTTCCAATTCGCCTTTCACAAAAATGGCTTCCGCTCACCCTGGGAAAACCTTGGGAATTAGGATTGTCTTCTTGTTTATTTGTGCTCCACGAAAATTCCAAAGCTGACGCCCGCATTATGGGAGCAGTTCTTTAAAAATAAATCCGAAATTCCTATGTGGCCAAAATTTAGTTCCTTCCTAACGGAGCGCCATAGAACACTAGATTACATAGATTCTATTCAACCTCCGACGATCAGCCTCTTACCATCGAAACCGATAGCCTCCAACGTGCCACCGCGATCACTAATATCCTTTACGACGATAATTCCAATATCCAAAATAGGCGATTTTTGTTCAAAAGAGAACCATCCAGTGCGTATATGTCCAAGCTTTCTTTCAGAAAAAGCTTTTATGTCAGAATTTCTTTGCAAGAGGTCATAGAATCCAAGATTGCAAAAGCGCAAACAACTGTTCGACCTGCCATGGTCGCCATCACACTTTGCTGCATCCAAGCGAATCCACAAGTGTTCTGATTCCTCCTGATGCTTCTGGGATAGTATCAGCACCGATCAAAAGGGTATCCTCGTTCTCCACGCGAGTTAGTACTTTTCCCAACGCCAAAAATTACTGGGTGCCTTACGACGACATCAAGAGCAGACGTTCCCAAGCTATTTTATCCTACCCATGCCGAGTCTGCCAAGGATACCATTCTCTACGGAAGTTCCACGGTTTTCTTAGACTTAGCGCTGAGAAACGGCAGTCCAGGCAGTCATCACAAGGAACTACTGCGTCAGCTGTCTCGCCCACCACCATTCCGAAGGATCTTGCCGCAGTAACGACCCGCTCGAGGCATTCTTTTAATTATTTTATTTATTCTATTTTGTTTGTACTCTATTTCAATGAATCGGAACTATAAAATATTGCCATTTATTTTATAATCAGAGACAATTTTACATTTGTATTCGTAGTGCATTTCAGTATCAGTGCGATTTAGTTCATTAATTTTCTTTTAAAAATGTTTGTTTTTCTTAAAGATTGATAAATATAACGTGAACTAAATTCAAATAAATCATTTACAAGCATTTTTTAAAGAAATTTCATTTTACAAAATCGTACTGATATTGAAATTCACTAAGGGTACACCTGCATTACAACAATTTTTTTTTATTCCTTAAATTAGAAAAAAAAACAAGAATTGAAAAAATAAAATAATAAAAAGTTTGCATCTAGCGGAATTTAAACTCGCACTCACATGTTTCTTAGGCTGGTGCTCTAACACCTGAGCCATTTGTCACGATCGGCTGGCGATGAAAAAGTTAAATATTAAGCAAGCAAAATATCCTAAGGAGCTGTGTATATCTCCGACACAATTCAAGTTGCCTATGTGGCACGTTGTGCAAACAGCCGATCTGTTGGTTGCTTAATTTTCTGGAAAAATGTAAGAATGGTTGAAGTAAAATTTTTAAATGTAAATATAAAGTTTAAAGCAAATTAGAAAAAATAATTTTGTAAAAAAATTTACATATAATTGATTTTTAAGTTAATTTTTTTTCAGAATATTGTTAGCATGCCGATCACGGGCCGGGGTAAATACTCAGCCGCACCAGAGTCCCCCACAGAAACATTTGTTCTCTGGGACAGGCAGGATATTGGTCCCAAAGGGACACGGATGTGGGTCAGGATTGGAGGAGCAGAGGGGAAAGGGGTTGGCCCGCACTGGCCTTCGGCCAGTCAGGATCGGCCCGTCACCCGAATACCGACACCTGCCCAAACGGCGACCACGTGCGACCAGTGGCTTCGGGTACAGCCCCGTCAACCGGTGGCGTGTGTGTGTGTGGCCCTGCGGTGTATGACTCCGCCGTATGTGTGTGGCAATGCCGTGTGTGTGTGTCGCCCTGCCGTGTATGTGGCTTCACCGTGTGTGTGGCTCCGCCGTGTGTAGCTCCGCCAAATGTGTGTGTCCCTACAGGGTGTGAGTGGCTCCGCCGTATATGTGGGGCCCTGCCGTGTATGTGGCTCCGCCTTGTGTGGCCCTGTTGTGTATAGCTCCGCCGTATGTGTGGGGCACTGCCGTGTGTGGCTCCGCCGTGTGTGTGGCCCTGCCGGGTGTGTGGCCCTGCTGCGTGTGTGGCCCTACTCCTATAACTACCTATACTTTTCCCTACGTGGGTAACTTATCCTACTCCTATCTAATCTTAACCTATCCCCACTACTATTTCCTACTAGTATGCGCTACTACATGCGCTTTCCTTGGGTCTCTTGGTGCCTCCTAAAACTAATCCTTAAGTATACTTACATTATATTTACATTATATTTACATTATATTTAAATTATATTTACATTATATTTACATTATATTTACATTATATTTACATTAGATTTACATTATATTTACATTATATATACAAGTGGGGAACCGTCGGTTCCTCACACCCCATCCCTACCATCCAGTAATCTGGACCCGGTATGGGTACGCGCCGTGTTCCAGTAGAAAACGGCAGTTCCTACCGAACTTGAGCGGCATTCACTCTTGGATGGCCTCGTATAGGCCGACCTCCATCTCGCCTCCCTCGATTTGCCATCCCTCGGGCGCGGGCATGGCCGCTTCTGGGTCCGATTCCTCGTTTGTCGAGGCATCGGCCACGACGCGGGGTTGGTCGACGCCTGGGGGGATGTGTCCGGGGTCCTCCATTCATTCCTTCCGGCCCCGCTCGTGCTGTCGGCGGAAGCGTCACCGGTAATCATCCGTGGCCGGGAGAGGTGGCATAGCCATCACCGGCCAGTTCCTGCTGGTGGCGCGGCCCTGCACTACGCAAAAGTCTCGGCATGGGGAGGGGGCGCGATTGTCGGGCGTTGCGGCGGCCAGTGCCGCCAGGTGCCGTTCCACCGCGTCCCGTATGGCGTTCCGGCGGTGGGACTCGGCAGAGGCGTTAAGGCGGCGACGTGTGGATGTGACGTCGGTTCGGACCGATGTCCTTGGCGGCGTCCGTGCTCGCGGTCGGGTGACATTTTGTGGTGTCTCCAAAAGCGCCTCCCTTTTAGTGGTGGCGGTGCCAGCGCCCGTGTCCTCCTCCTCCGGTGCTGTTTGGGGAGCCGGGCTGGGTGCACCCCTGTGCTGTCGGCGGTGTGCCGCCGTCGTGTGTGTCTTTGCCGGGTGTGTGTGGCCCTTTTCAGCCTCCTGGGACTCGGGCCGCGTGCGTCCGTGGTTGGTGGGCAAGTCGTCCGCTAGAGGGCTGTAGCGGGCCGGTGTCGCAGACGATCACTCACCTCTTTGCTGGTGAATAGGCGCAGCCGAGCATCCTCACCCTGCGGTACTTCCTACAGGCTGATTGGCGGCGAAGGAGAGCTGGCTCCGGTGCCGGTTGGTGGGGCTGCTGGCGCGGCGAGTCCTGCCGCGGCCTTTGCTTCTGTCGGTTCTGCCACTGGTGCGGGTGCTGGCGTGGCTCGGGTGTTAGCCCGGAGGGGCTTGATGGCTATCAGGGGCGGTGTCGATCTATTGTTCCACATCCTTTCGCTTTCGTCTTTTTGATACTGAGCTGGCCGTCGGTTACTACGTCGTTTGTTGGCTACTGCGTTGCCTTTTTGTCAGCTACTGCATTGTTGTTGTCGGCTGCTGCTTTGTTATTGTTGTCGTCAACTGCGTCGCCCTTTTTTTCTTCTTGTCGGCCACTGCGCTGTTGTTGTTGGCGACTGCGTTGTTGCTGTTGTCGGCTACTGCGTTGCCGTATTCCTTCTTGTCGGCCACTGATTTTGTTGTTGTCAGCAACTGCGTTGTTGTTGTTGTCGGCTAATGCGTCGTTTTCTTATTTTTTTCTCTCTACTTTGGATTCTTATTGTCGCGTGGCGGAATCGGATACGATCGGGATCGTTGTCCTGTCGATCTCTCCTTCTTTGGGGTCCGATCGATCTTATTTTGGCCGATCTGACCACCCTGGGTAGCCGTTATGACTTGATTTTGGAATCACCGCTTTTCCTGGTTGGCCAGAGGGGAACCCGGCGCGTGAGCTATGCCCCCGTGGGTGTGGGAACGTTGGGCGAGCGCGCTCGCTAGCAAGTCGCCCCCATGACATGCTGGTATCTTAGGCCAGGGTACGAGTGCAGTAATCATCATGGTCCTCCTCGGTGAGCGTCTTCTCGGCTCCAAACGTGCGCTTGTGTTCGTCTTCGCTGTTACTGTCGCCGTGTTGATGCTGGCTGTACGACGGCGACGAGTAGTTGGGTCCTTTAGCCGAACAATATTTGTCGAGAGGAATTTGGCGACCTGGTAAGGCCCATCATACTTAGCTGCTAGCTTGGCCGCAAATCCTTCGGCGGCATTTGATAATACGTTCCGGCGCACGAGAACTGGAGCACCCAGTTCTGGAATCCATTCTCTTCGTCGTAGCCTTGCTCGGCGGCGGCACGTTCGGCGTTGTCGCGAGCCACCTTGAAGATGCTGTGCAACTGTTGGCTTCGTTCTTCAGGCGGGATCAAGGCGGTTCCATGGCCTGGTGTTACCTCGCCGTAGAGAGGTTTGGGCAGTCCTGGCTTCCGGCCTTGGACAATGAAGGCGGGGCTAAATCCCGTAGTGTTGGATACATTACTGTTTACCGTGAGCGATATTTCCAGCAGCAACTGGTCCCAGGTATTCTGCGGCTCGTCACCAAGATATTGTGTTATCATGGTTTTAACTGTGCGGTTGGTCCTCTCGGCAAGGTTCTGTCGTGATGTGTATGTGGCGGTATGTTGGATATCCATTCCCATTGATTTGCAGAAGTGTCGGAACGCTCTGCTTGTGAACTGAGTCCGTTGTCACAAACCAGAGTCTTCGGGATTCCGAAACGGCTGAGTATCCGTTCCCGGAAGGCTCGCTCCAAATAATGTACGGTGGCTCGTCGCAAGGGGATTAGCTCGACCCATTTACTGAACGAGTCCAGAAATACAAGAACTGTGTTTCCTTGTCTGAACCGCGAGAGGGGTCCCACGAAGTCGACGCATAGAATCAGGAAAGCTTTGTCAATCTGGCGTGTGAATATATTTTTTTTGGCTGCTTTCTCCTGGCTAACCTTAAAGCGTGGGCAGCTCAGGCATCGTCGCACGTAGACAGCTACTTCCCGGAACTATCCGGGTCAGTAATACTTCTGGGCCACCCGCGTACATGTTTTCCGTACGCCCAGGTGCCCGGCGGTTGGATGATCGTGGCATTGCTGTAGTGCCCTCCAGGGGGGTGTATTTCTCCTCTTCCGAACGCAAGCCTATACGTCGGTATAGCTGTCCGTTCTCCTCGCTTTAGTCGCGATAATTGGCGGGTTCCTGCTGAATCCGGCCAAACATCTTATTGATCCATTTGCAGATGTTATCCAGCACCCGCGCTCCTTGAACGGTTGCGAGCGGTTGGCACGACAGAGCGTCGGCAACAAAGTTCTGGGTTCCACGTCAATAGTTGATGTCGTCCAGGTAGCATCGCATCTTGCGGATAGCCCAAACTATCGCAAGACATTCTTTTTCTGTGACCGAGTAGTTCCACTCGGCGTTGTTGAGCCGGCGACTGGCGTCCGTGAGAGCGAATTTCTCCGAGAAGTCGGCGCAGGCAAGAATCGAAACATCCGTCAACAAGTCCTTCAATCCTTGAAAAGCCTCCTCTTTTTTTATACCATTCCCACTTCCGATCCTTCTTGAGGAGGGAAGTCATTGGCTCCACTACGTCAGCGAAGTTCGGTACACAGCGTCTGCACCAGGACGCTATGCCGAGGCATCGGTGAAGCTCCTTGAGGTTCGTCAGCGCTGTTAGCTCCCGTATGAATCCCGTGTGAATCCCGGCTTCACTTATCACCTGTCCAAGGTATGTGATCCTCCATTGACAGAATTTACAATTGTCTCGGTTCAGACGGAGGTTGGCATTCCTCAGGTGGAACCGATTATTATGATATCGGTTAAATACGCGAAGGCGTGTGGCTCCATGTCTGGGCCGATGACAGTGTCGAGGGCACATTGAATGGTTACCGGGGCCGAGTGTAAGCCGAATAGCATCACCTTCCAATGAAATAATCCACGGCCGGGGACGGTGAATGCTGTGCATATACGACTGGCAGGAGCTACAGGTATCTGCCAGTATCCATTCTTGAGGTCCAGCGTGGATATGAATCGAGCGTTGCGCAGCCGTTCCAAAATATGGTACAGGATGTGCGTCAGGAATTGAGTTTTCATTCAGCTGCCGGTAGTCGATGCACATCCTGACGTCTCCGTTTTTCTTAACGGCAATAACGATCGGTGCGCTATGGGTCTTTTGGAAGGCTCGATCCTGCCATCGCGGATCTGCTTGTCGATCTGTTTGGCAGTGACGGCTCTCATTGCAAGATTCCGTCGGTGATATCTCTGCTTAATTGGTTTGTCGTTGCGCATGATGATGTTGTGTTGTCTCGGTGTGTTGTGTCTTGTAGCTGCAGCTGGTTCTGGATCCTTTCCAGCGAAACGGGTGGCGGGCAAGGCTCCAATCCAGCTCGGGGCTGTCCTTGGACCTGCGTATGTGACTTGCGTGCGTTCGTTCTCGAGGGTGGAACACTTTAAGGCGGTCGTCATGTGATCACTGGGCCGCTCGTGGAGCGGCTTATGGAGAGGCCTCCGGCAGTGGCCTGATTGCCAAGTCGCGCCTTCACGGCAGCTTTCCCCCTCAGCGGGGGCGTCTTCACGATGGCTTGGTGCTATAAGTTGTGTAAGCGGTTGGAGCATGAGTCTGTGTCCCCCAGATTGGAGTGTTGCGGCTCCGTAGCAAAGAAAATCCATCCCCAGTAGGAGGTCCTCCAGCACGTCCCTTATGTTAAGGACAACGAGGCTGACGCGGGCTTTGTTCGTCGGTTTGTGTGTGTTCAGCTCCGTTGGTTGTATGTCTACGGAGAGTTCGAATTCCGCGGCTGCGTGCGACTTCGTAGCTAACGACTAACTAACTTGAAATCCTGTTGACGTGTTTACATCTGAGATTAGGGAAGCATGTTCTCGTAAATGCGTTTTGGCACGTGCTCTGCTGTGATTCCTGCGCTTTGCATTTGGAGTCGTAGGCCCACCAGATATTCCTTAAATGGCTCATTGGTTCTTTAGTAGCGTATGCGGAGCTCGTCATCCAATCGTTATTAATATCGGGGCGGTTGAAAAAATTCCAAGAATTTTTTGGCGCACCTCGGTCCAGGTCTTACCTTCGACGTGTTCATGTCCAGATGTGGCAGTTGATCGTGTGCTGCCTTCCGACTTTCAAGCCGAAAGCGAAGTACTTCGTGGAATTATGAGTGTTTGGCTTAGCTTAGTGTTAGCTTCTCCACCTCAGGTGGAAGCGGCGATAGTGGTTTGACGTCCCCGGAAGGGGCATTTCCGTATTTGAGTTCCATCTTCAGGTTGACTGTAACACTCTGTTCTAAGCCGAATTCTAGAAGGATGACTTCGAGCTCATGCTTCTTTCGGTAGGAGATCCATGTGACTTCCATGTCGCCGTATTCGATGATAAAATGTTCGAGAAATGCCCGAGAAAACCGGTCGAGTCTTCTTGGGGGGCACTGGCATTCGGTGGCTAACGGTTCGGCCACAAGCGCATAGCAACAACGGCTTGCCTTCGGTTCGCTGTGATTGTGAAAATAATTGGTTATGCACTAGGAGGATATCCTAGTGACGATCGATCGTGTGTACGTGGGAGTGATGTTTAAGGACCCGATGTCCTTTTGAGAGTGACTGGGGTAGTCTTTGGGACTGTGAGGAGTCCTTGCGTTGGTATCCTTGAGGCCTGGTCGGGTTGACCGGTTGATGACTGACCGTTGATGTTGACTAGTTGACCGGTTGTCGACGACTGGCTTTTATATACCGCAGCTGGCCTCGGGCGTCCTCCTCGTGAGAGAAAGCCCAGGCGTGAGAGAGAGATGGAACCTATGCTTCGTGTATTCATCGTGTCTTCAACCGTGCCTTCGTTCGTGTCCTTGCTCGTGTCTTCGTTCGCGTCTTCGTCGACTCGGGGTGCATTCGTCTTGTGCCTGAGTTTCGCGTCGAGTGCGACGACGTTTTGGGAGCTTCGGTTCCCAACTGTGTTCATGCCTATCTTTTTCGTCGTGTGCGCCGACGTTTGGGGACTTACCGACTAATTCGTCCCTAACCTTTCTGCTTCTACTCCTAACCTGTGGGGCTTTAATCTACAGTGACTACCGGTGGTTTTGGTGTCATGGAAATTCTGCCTAGTCCCTGTTCGGACGCCATTACTACGCCCTACTACGATGCTGCCCACGTCTTCGACCCCTTCAACCGTGGGTCGGATCCTCGAACTCACCTGGGAGGAATACCTCCAGGGCATAGGCGCGGTTGCCACGTCACCCTTGTTTCAGCCACGTCAGCCGTGGGTAGGAATGACTCCCTTGACCACGGCGATCACGGCCTCGTCAACCGTGACCCGTTCCCGCCTTGGCCGCCGATCAAGTTATGGGACCTGGAAGTGAAATGAAATGGAAGGCACACTCTCAATATTACATACATGCTTTATTTTCCTATCTTCCTTAAAGTAGTCTCACGCCTCACCTAACGTGTCCCTAACTCCACCTCTCACACGCGCTGGTGAGAATTCCGCGAGGGGGGGTCCGAACCGAGGCCCAGCTCATGGGCCCCGCCTATCCACGGTGGCGAGCCCAAGGCTAGCGTGGATCAGCAGCTTCCTCCGCCTTTTCATCATGGTACCCACCTATCCACGGTGGTGGGCCTATGGCTAGCGGCGTCCGGCAGCTCCTTTGAGGCACGTTTGTCCTCTTCTCCTGATCGCAACGACTCCCCGCCGGCAGAGAGGCCCTCGGCTGCCCTCCCCTGCCGCCGATTCCTCTGCTGCTCGCGAGTTCCTCGCAGATGGCTGGCATGAGATTCTTCGTGTGGCTCCGCCGTGTGCGTGGCCCTGTTGAGTGTGGCTTCGCCGAGTGTGTGGCCCTGCCGGGTGTGCGGCTCCGCTGGGGGTGTGGCTTCTCCTTGGGTCTTTTGGCTGCCTCCTAAAACTAATCCTTAAATTTATTTACATTAAATTTACATATATTTACATTATATTTATTTTCATATCGATGTGGGGAACCGTCGGTTCCTCACAATATTTTTTATTCCGCTAAGAATGTTGGCTTAGATGATAATTTGAAGTCTAGTGTAGTTAGTTTAGGGCGAAGGCGAGAGCGCAATAAAGCTCTCTCGCGCTCTTCGCGAATTCGCCTCGCCTTCGCCAACCTTAGCATAAGCTAGGCTAAGCTAAGAAATAGATTACTCGCACTTTTGAACTCGAATCAACGCATTATTCTTCGTCCGTGCCAAATTCTGCCACCACATCTCGGTTTAGTTAATTTAATTTTTCTAATAAACTTATTAGAAAATTCAAAGAATGAATTTCATGATGAATGATAAATGAATGAAAATCGCGACAGAGCAAAATAAGCACAGAAAGGAAAGCAATAACGTGCAAAGCAAAACGGGGGCAACTAAAATATAAATAATTGTGATATTAAATAAAACTAAGAATTAGTAAGTAATATAAAAAGTGGCATACAAACGCGAAGTGAACGGGATCTTAAATACGTTCACAGCGCGTGTGGAATTCTCGGCGACATTTACTTCTGTTAAATTCATAGAAATTCATACATAATAACACAGCGACGGAAATTTATTTATTATTGTATGTTCATTTTTTTTTTACACTAAATATTAATAATAGGTCTCTTGCTCAACCCAGCCTCCTGGGTTCCTTCTTATAAGAAAGCGGCGAACCTCATCAAAACAAAAAATTAACAGTCCAAATGGTACGCCGTAGATCCACCAAAGAAATCTTTAAAGTTTGAAATTATGAAATTTATAAATATTGATATTTAAACTTAATATAGATTATTTAAACTTACTTTACAGAATACATTCTTAATGTTTTTTCAAAAATCGGAACGTAGCATAGTAGACAGGCAATAACAATCTCAACAACCAAAGCAAAGTTCAGCACATGATTGCCCATTCCCTGTTGAAATATTGAGTTTCGACGAGTTTTGCAGATGATCAAATCAAAAACCTGAGTCACTACAATTGTTACGAAAAACCCTGTGCTGGCAGTATACTCAAGCACCTTACGTTCTCTGTAGGTCTACAAAAAATATATAAGTAAAAAAATAATCGTTCTTATTCAATATTACCCATTCTTGATTATAGCTGTCTTGAAGGTTCTCATTATCTTTCGAGTCCCAGTCTTTTCGAATTCCAATAAGACGCTTAGGCATAAATCCATATTCAGCCATTATTGCAAAAAATGTGAAAAAACTCGCCACCGTTTGTATAACTCCAATTTGTAAATAGGCCATAAGAATTAATCTAATAATTAGTACAATTCAAAATTATATTATTATGAATTAATATTGCGCACACATACACAATTTATTTTGTTCTTTTAAAATCTTTTAAGTATATTTAATTTGTATACATTTAGAACATATATCCTTTAAATTTGCTATGCTAATACGTACTTTTTCACCATTATAAATTTAATTGAACTAAAAATTAAAGAGTATAGTTCTGTATAAACGTGTAATCAATGCGCAACAATAAATCCAATACATTGAAGTCAAGTCAATGTGAAACAAGTTAGGTCAAGGAAGCTGGACGTGACCTAACTTTCGTGTTTTCGAAATTTGAAAGCTGGAGACGTTTGCCAATCCCATATCCAGTTTGTCAAATCTGGAAAAATAAAAATTGTGGCCTTCAAATTAAATAATGATTGTTCAGGAGGTGGCTGTATAATACCCCGATGAGCGGAAAGCAGACAAACGTTGGTACGCTCCGAAGTACGGGAGCACATGAGCGGCCGAACTGTTGGAAGCCCGGTGGGCGAATACGAGGGCCTCCGACCTGAACATTGCGGTTGCAATCAATTCATTTATGGCTGACGGCAGGTGTGCTGGTATAGAAGGCTTTGAATCCGTACAAGGGCGGTGGGGAGGACGTTGATGCTGCGACACTGAAGTGCCGTAAAAGGGTGAAGCGTGCCGTGGACAGGCGGAAATAAAGGATGCCGTTAGCGGGGCGTTTCACTATGCGTTACGACCTTCAAGCTGATCGGCACGGAGGCAATGGTAGGACTAAATACGTAAGTAGCGGAAAATGTTACTCTAGGTGCCGACCAGGAGCACAAAAGGAAGGTATCAGCTCCTATGAGGACATCGATTGCGGAGCTCTCGAAATATGTTGGAGATCAGGAAGTTATCTTAGGAGATCTTGCGGAAGCGTGAGCTTTGAAAGCTCGGAGGAATTCTTTACACACGTCCTATGACTCAAAGCAATATAAATTGTGTCTCAAAGTCATCCTTATTGAGAAATCATAGCCATCTTTCCCTTATGCATTTTGCACTTTGTGCTAGCCGACCAAGGCATACCGACAAGAATGGATTTCGGCCACTCGGGTGAATGACTGGGACTATATATATGCAACAATGTATGAAGTACAGAGAGCATTCGATACAAATATACAAATATACAAATATACAAATATACAAATATACAATATACAAATATACAAATATACAAATATACAAATATACAAATATACAAATATACAAATATACAAATATACAAATATACAAATATACAAATATACAAATATACAAATATACAAATATACAAATATACAAATATACAAATATACAAATATACAAATATACAAATATACAAATATACAAATATACAAATATACAAATATACAAATATACAAATATACAAATATACAAATATACAAATATACAAATATACAAATATACAAATATACAAATATACAAATATACAAATATACAAATATACAAATATACAAATATACAAATATACAAATATACAAATATACAAATATACAAATATACAAATATACAAATATACAAATATACAAATATACAAATATACAAATATACAAATATACAAATATACAAATATACAAATATACAAATATACAAATATACAAATATACAAATATACAAATATACAAATATACAAATATACAAATATACAAATATACAAATATACAAATATACAAATATACAAATATACAAATATACAAATATACAAATATACAAATATACAAATATACAAATATACAAATATACAAATATACAAATATACAAATATACAAATATACAAATATACAAATATACAAATATACAAATATACAAATATACAAATATACAAATATACAAATATACAAATATACAAATATACAAATATACAAATATACAAATATACAAATATACAAATATACAAATATACAAATATACAAATATACAAATATACAAATATACAAATATACAAATATACAAATATACAAATATACAAATATACAAATATACAAATATACAAATATACAAATATACAAATATACAAATATACAAATATACAAATATACAAATATACAAATATACAAATATACAAATATACAAATATACAAATATACAAATATACAAATATACAAATATACAAATATACAAATATACAAATATACAAATATACAAATATACAAATATACAAATATACAAATATACAAATATACAAATATACAAATATACAAATATACAAATATACAAATATACAAATATACAAATATACAAATATACAAATATACAAATATACAAATATACAAATATACAAATATACAAATATACAAATATACAAATATACAAATATACAAATATACAAATATACAAATATACAAATATACAAATATACAAATATACAAATATACAAATATACAAATATACAAATATACAAATATACAAATATACAAATATACAAATATACAAATATACAAATATACAAATATACAAATATACAAATATACAAATATACAAATATACAAATATACAAATATACAAATATACAAATATACAAATATACAAATATACAAATATACAAATATACAAATATACAAATATACAAATATACAAATATACAAATATACAAATATACAAATATACAAATATACAAATATACAAATATACAAATATACAAATATACAAATATACAAATATACAAATATACAAATATACAAATATACAAATATACAAATATACAAATATACAAATATACAAATATACAAATATACAAATATACAAATATACAAATATACAAATATACAAATATACAAATATACAAATATACAAATATACAAATATACAAATATACAAATATACAAATATACAAATATACAAATATACAAATATACAAATATACAAATATACAAATATACAAATATACAAATATACAAATATACAAATATACAAATATACAAATATACAAATATACAAATATACAAATATACAAATATACAAATATACAAATATACAAATATACAAATATACAAATATACAAATATACAAATATACAAATATACAAATATACAAATATACAAATATACAAATATACAAATATACAAATATACAAATATACAAATATACAAATATACAAATATACAAATATACAAATATACAAATATACAAATATACAAATATACAAATATACAAATATACAAATATACAAATATACAAATATACAAATATACAAATATACAAATATACAAATATACAAATATACAAATATACAAATATACAAATATACAAATATACAAATATACAAATATACAAATATACAAATATACAAATATACAAATATACAAATATACAAATATACAAATATACAAATATACAAATATACAAATATACAAATATACAAATATACAAATATACAAATATACAAATATACAAATATACAAATATACAAATATACAAATATACAAATATACAAATATACAAATATACAAATATACAAATATACAAATATACAAATATACAAATATACAAATATACAAATATACAAATATACAAATATACAAATATACAAATATACAAATATACAAATATACAAATATACAAATATACAAATATACAAATATACAAATATACAAATATACAAATATACAAATATACAAATATACAAATATACAAATATACAAATATACAAATATACAAATATACAAATATACAAATATACAAATATACAAATATACAAATATACAAATATACAAATATACAAATATACAAATATACAAATATACAAATATACAAATATACAAATATACAAATATACAAATATACAAATATACAAATATACAAATATACAAATATACAAATATACAAATATACAAATATACAAATATACAAATATACAAATATACAAATATACAAATATACAAATATACAAATATACAAATATACAAATATACAAATATACAAATATACAAATATACAAATATACAAATATACAAATATACAAATATACAAATATACAAATATACAAATATACAAATATACAAATATACAAATATACAAATATACAAATATACAAATATACAAATATACAAATATACAAATATACAAATATACAAATATACAAATATACAAATATACAAATATACAAATATACAAATATACAAATATACAAATATACAAATATACAAATATACAAATATACAAATATACAAATATACAAATATACAAATATACAAATATACAAATATACAAATATACAAATATACAAATATACAAATATACAAATATACAAATATACAAATATACAAATATACAAATATACAAATATACAAATATACAAATATACAAATATACAAATATACAAATATACAAATATACAAATATACAAATATACAAATATACAAATATACAAATATACAAATATACAAATATACAAATATACAAATATACAAATATACAAATATACAAATATACAAATATACAAATATACAAATATACAAATATACAAATATACAAATATACAAATATACAAATATACAAATATACAAATATACAAATATACAAATATACAAATATACAAATATACAAATATACAAATATACAAATATACAAATATACAAATATACAAATATACAAATATACAAATATACAAATATACAAATATACAAATATACAAATATACAAATATACAAATATACAAATATACAAATATACAAATATACAAATATACAAATATACAAATATACAAATATACAAATATACAAATATACAAATATACAAATATACAAATATACAAATATACAAATATACAAATATACAAATATACAAATATACAAATATACAAATATACAAATATACAAATATACAAATATACAAATATACAAATATACAAATATACAAATATACAAATATACAAATATACAAATATACAAATATACAAATATACAAATATACAAATATACAAATATACAAATATACAAATATACAAATATACAAATATACAAATATACAAATATACAAATATACAAATATACAAATATACAAATATACAAATATACAAATATACAAATATACAAATATACAAATATACAAATATACAAATATACAAATATACAAATATACAAATATACAAATATACAAATATACAAATATACAAATATACAAATATACAAATATACAAATATACAAATATACAAATATACAAATATACAAATATACAAATATACAAATATACAAATATACAAATATACAAATATACAAATATACAAATATACAAATATACAAATATACAAATATACAAATATACAAATATACAAATATACAAATATACAAATATACAAATATACAAATATACAAATATACAAATATACAAATATACAAATATACAAATATACAAATATACAAATATACAAATATACAAATATACAAATATACAAATATACAAATATACAAATATACAAATATACAAATATACAAATATACAAATATACAAATATACAAATATACAAATATACAAATATACAAATATACAAATATACAAATATACAAATATACAAATATACAAATATACAAATATACAAATATACAAATATACAAATATACAAATATACAAATATACAAATATACAAATATACAAATATACAAATATACAAATATACAAATATACAAATATACAAATATACAAATATACAAATATACAAATATACAAATATACAAATATACAAATATACAAATATACAAATATACAAATATACAAATATACAAATATACAAATATACAAATATACAAATATACAAATATACAAATATACAAATATACAAATATACAAATATACAAATATACAAATATACAAATATACAAATATACAAATATACAAATATACAAATATACAAATATACAAATATACAAATATACAAATATACAAATATACAAATATACAAATATACAAATATACAAATATACAAATATACAAATATACAAATATACAAATATACAAATATACAAATATACAAATATACAAATATACAAATATACAAATATACAAATATACAAATATACAAATATACAAATATACAAATATACAAATATACAAATATACAAATATACAAATATACAAATATACAAATATACAAATATACAAATATACAAATATACAAATATACAAATATACAAATAT
>JAWNOB010000160.1:0-12102 GCA_035046265.1 Drosophila bunnanda
TTATTACTATTATTACTATTATTACTATTATTACTATTATTACTATTATTACTATTATTACTATTATTACTATTATTACTATTATTACTATTATTACTATTATTACTATTATTACTATTATTACTATTATTACTATTATTACTATTATTACTATTATTACTATTATTACTATTATTACTATTATTACTATTATTACTATTATTACTATTATTACTATTATTACTATTATTACTATTATTACTATTATTACTATTATTACTATTATTACTATTATTACTATTATTACTATTATTACTATTATTACTATTATTACTATTATTACTATTATTACTATTATTACTATTATTACTATTATTACTATTATTACTATTATTACTATTATTACTATTATTACTATTATTACTATTATTACTATTATTACTATTATTACTATTATTACTATTATTACTATTATTACTATTATTACTATTATTACTATTATTACTATTATTACTATTATTACTATTATTACTATTATTACTATTATTACTATTATTACTATTATTACTATTATTACTATTATTACTATTATTACTATTATTACTATTATTACTATTATTACTATTATTACTATTATTACTATTATTACTATTATTACTATTATTACTATTATTACTATTATTACTATTATTACTATTATTACTATTATTACTATTATTACTATTATTACTATTATTACTATTATTACTATTATTACTATTATTACTATTATTACTATTATTACTATTATTACTATTATTACTATTATTACTATTATTACTATTATTACTATTATTACTATTATTACTATTATTACTATTATTACTATTATTACTATTATTACTATTATTACTATTATTACTATTATTACTATTATTACTATTATTACTATTATTACTATTATTACTATTATTACTATTATTACTATTATTACTATTATTACTATTATTACTATTATTACTATTATTACTATTATTACTATTATTACTATTATTACTATTATTACTATTATTACTATTATTACTATTATTACTATTATTACTATTATTACTATTATTACTATTATTACTATTATTACTATTATTACTATTATTACTATTATTACTATTATTACTATTATTACTATTATTACTATTATTACTATTATTACTATTATTACTATTATTACTATTATTACTATTATTACTATTATTACTATTATTACTATTATTACTATTATTACTATTATTACTATTATTACTATTATTACTATTATTACTATTATTACTATTATTACTATTATTACTATTATTACTATTATTACTATTATTACTATTATTACTATTATTACTATTATTACTATTATTACTATTATTACTATTATTACTATTATTACTATTATTACTATTATTACTATTATTACTATTATTACTATTATTACTATTATTACTATTATTACTATTATTACTATTATTACTATTATTACTATTATTACTATTATTACTATTATTACTATTATTACTATTATTACTATTATTACTATTATTACTATTATTACTATTATTACTATTATTACTATTATTACTATTATTACTATTATTACTATTATTACTATTATTACTATTATTACTATTATTACTATTATTACTATTATTACTATTATTACTATTATTACTATTATTACTATTATTACTATTATTACTATTATTACTATTATTACTATTATTACTATTATTACTATTATTACTATTATTACTATTATTACTATTATTACTATTATTACTATTATTACTATTATTACTATTATTACTATTATTACTATTATTACTATTATTACTATTATTACTATTATTACTATTATTACTATTATTACTATTATTACTATTATTACTATTATTACTATTATTACTATTATTACTATTATTACTATTATTACTATTATTACTATTATTACTATTATTACTATTATTACTATTATTACTATTATTACTATTATTACTATTATTACTATTATTACTATTATTACTATTATTACTATTATTACTATTATTACTATTATTACTATTATTACTATTATTACTATTATTACTATTATTACTATTATTACTATTATTACTATTATTACTATTATTACTATTATTACTATTATTACTATTATTACTATTATTACTATTATTACTATTATTACTATTATTACTATTATTACTATTATTACTATTATTACTATTATTACTATTATTACTATTATTACTATTATTACTATTATTACTATTATTACTATTATTACTATTATTACTATTATTACTATTATTACTATTATTACTATTATTACTATTATTACTATTATTACTATTATTACTATTATTACTATTATTACTATTATTACTATTATTACTATTATTACTATTATTACTATTATTACTATTATTACTATTATTACTATTATTACTATTATTACTATTATTACTATTATTACTATTATTACTATTATTACTATTATTACTATTATTACTATTATTACTATTATTACTATTATTACTATTATTACTATTATTACTATTATTACTATTATTACTATTATTACTATTATTACTATTATTACTATTATTACTATTATTACTATTATTACTATTATTACTATTATTACTATTATTACTATTATTACTATTATTACTATTATTACTATTATTACTATTATTACTATTATTACTATTATTACTATTATTACTATTATTACTATTATTACTATTATTACTATTATTACTATTATTACTATTATTACTATTATTACTATTATTACTATTATTACTATTATTACTATTATTACTATTATTACTATTATTACTATTATTACTATTATTACTATTATTACTATTATTACTATTATTACTATTATTACTATTATTACTATTATTACTATTATTACTATTATTACTATTATTACTATTATTACTATTATTACTATTATTACTATTATTACTATTATTACTATTATTACTATTATTACTATTATTACTATTATTACTATTATTACTATTATTACTATTATTACTATTATTACTATTATTACTATTATTACTATTATTACTATTATTACTATTATTACTATTATTACTATTATTACTATTATTACTATTATTACTATTATTACTATTATTACTATTATTACTATTATTACTATTATTACTATTATTACTATTATTACTATTATTACTATTATTACTATTATTACTATTATTACTATTATTACTATTATTACTATTATTACTATTATTACTATTATTACTATTATTACTATTATTACTATTATTACTATTATTACTATTATTACTATTATTACTATTATTACTATTATTACTATTATTACTATTATTACTATTATTACTATTATTACTATTATTACTATTATTACTATTATTACTATTATTACTATTATTACTATTATTACTATTATTACTATTATTACTATTATTACTATTATTACTATTATTACTATTATTACTATTATTACTATTATTACTATTATTACTATTATTACTATTATTACTATTATTACTATTATTACTATTATTACTATTATTACTATTATTACTATTATTACTATTATTACTATTATTACTATTATTACTATTATTACTATTATTACTATTATTACTATTATTACTATTATTACTATTATTACTATTATTACTATTATTACTATTATTACTATTATTACTATTATTACTATTATTACTATTATTACTATTATTACTATTATTACTATTATTACTATTATTACTATTATTACTATTATTACTATTATTACTATTATTACTATTATTACTATTATTACTATTATTACTATTATTACTATTATTACTATTATTACTATTATTACTATTATTACTATTATTACTATTATTACTATTATTACTATTATTACTATTATTACTATTATTACTATTATTACTATTATTACTATTATTACTATTATTACTATTATTACTATTATTACTATTATTACTATTATTACTATTATTACTATTATTACTATTATTACTATTATTACTATTATTACTATTATTACTATTATTACTATTATTACTATTATTACTATTATTACTATTATTACTATTATTACTATTATTACTATTATTACTATTATTACTATTATTACTATTATTACTATTATTACTATTATTACTATTATTACTATTATTACTATTATTACTATTATTACTATTATTACTATTATTACTATTATTACTATTATTACTATTATTACTATTATTACTATTATTACTATTATTACTATTATTACTATTATTACTATTATTACTATTATTACTATTATTACTATTATTACTATTATTACTATTATTACTATTATTACTATTATTACTATTATTACTATTATTACTATTATTACTATTATTACTATTATTACTATTATTACTATTATTACTATTATTACTATTATTACTATTATTACTATTATTACTATTATTACTATTATTACTATTATTACTATTATTACTATTATTACTATTATTACTATTATTACTATTATTACTATTATTACTATTATTACTATTATTACTATTATTACTATTATTACTATTATTACTATTATTACTATTATTACTATTATTACTATTATTACTATTATTACTATTATTACTATTATTACTATTATTACTATTATTACTATTATTACTATTATTACTATTATTACTATTATTACTATTATTACTATTATTACTATTATTACTATTATTACTATTATTACTATTATTACTATTATTACTATTATTACTATTATTACTATTATTACTATTATTACTATTATTACTATTATTACTATTATTACTATTATTACTATTATTACTATTATTACTATTATTACTATTATTACTATTATTACTATTATTACTATTATTACTATTATTACTATTATTACTATTATTACTATTATTACTATTATTACTATTATTACTATTATTACTATTATTACTATTATTACTATTATTACTATTATTACTATTATTACTATTATTACTATTATTACTATTATTACTATTATTACTATTATTACTATTATTACTATTATTACTATTATTACTATTATTACTATTATTACTATTATTACTATTATTACTATTATTACTATTATTACTATTATTACTATTATTACTATTATTACTATTATTACTATTATTACTATTATTACTATTATTACTATTATTACTATTATTACTATTATTACTATTATTACTATTATTACTATTATTACTATTATTACTATTATTACTATTATTACTATTATTACTATTATTACTATTATTACTATTATTACTATTATTACTATTATTACTATTATTACTATTATTACTATTATTACTATTATTACTATTATTACTATTATTACTATTATTACTATTATTACTATTATTACTATTATTACTATTATTACTATTATTACTATTATTACTATTATTACTATTATTACTATTATTACTATTATTACTATTATTACTATTATTACTATTATTACTATTATTACTATTATTACTATTATTACTATTATTACTATTATTACTATTATTACTATTATTACTATTATTACTATTATTACTATTATTACTATTATTACTATTATTACTATTATTACTATTATTACTATTATTACTATTATTACTATTATTACTATTATTACTATTATTACTATTATTACTATTATTACTATTATTACTATTATTACTATTATTACTATTATTACTATTATTACTATTATTACTATTATTACTATTATTACTATTATTACTATTATTACTATTATTACTATTATTACTATTATTACTATTATTACTATTATTACTATTATTACTATTATTACTATTATTACTATTATTACTATTATTACTATTATTACTATTATTACTATTATTACTATTATTACTATTATTACTATTATTACTATTATTACTATTATTACTATTATTACTATTATTACTATTATTACTATTATTACTATTATTACTATTATTACTATTATTACTATTATTACTATTATTACTATTATTACTATTATTACTATTATTACTATTATTACTATTATTACTATTATTACTATTATTACTATTATTACTATTATTACTATTATTACTATTATTAATAGTAATAATAGTAATAATAGTAATAATAGTAATAATAGTAATAATAGTAATAATAGTAATAATAGTAATAATAGTAATAATAGTAATAATAGTAATAATAGTAATAATAGTAATAATAGTAATAATAGTAATAATAGTAATAATAGTAATAATAGTAATAATAGTAATAATAGTAATAATAGTAATAATAGTAATAATAGTAATAATAGTAATAATAGTAATAATAGTAATAATAGTAATAATAGTAATAATAGTAATAATAGTAATAATAGTAATAATAGTAATAATAGTAATAATAGTAATAATAGTAATAATAGTAATAATAGTAATAATAGTAATAATAGTAATAATAGTAATAATAGTAATAATAGTAATAATAGTAATAATAGTAATAATAGTAATAATAGTAATAATAGTAATAATAGTAATAATAGTAATAATAGTAATAATAGTAATAATAGTAATAATAGTAATAATAGTAATAATAGTAATAATAGTAATAATAGTAATAATAGTAATAATAGTAATAATAGTAATAATAGTAATAATAGTAATAATAGTAATAATAGTAATAATAGTAATAATAGTAATAATAGTAATAATAGTAATAATAGTAATAATAGTAATAATAGTAATAATAGTAATAATAGTAATAATAGTAATAATAGTAATAATAGTAATAATAGTAATAATAGTAATAATAGTAATAATAGTAATAATAGTAATAATAGTAATAATAGTAATAATAGTAATAATAGTAATAATAGTAATAATAGTAATAATAGTAATAATAGTAATAATAGTAATAATAGTAATAATAGTAATAATAGTAATAATAGTAATAATAGTAATAATAGTAATAATAGTAATAATAGTAATAATAGTAATAATAGTAATAATAGTAATAATAGTAATAATAGTAATAATAGTAATAATAGTAATAATAGTAATAATAGTAATAATAGTAATAATAGTAATAATAGTAATAATAGTAATAATAGTAATAATAGTAATAATAGTAATAATAGTAATAATAGTAATAATAGTAATAATAGTAATAATAGTAATAATAGTAATAATAGTAATAATAGTAATAATAGTAATAATAGTAATAATAGTAATAATAGTAATAATAGTAATAATAGTAATAATAGTAATAATAGTAATAATAGTAATAATAGTAATAATAGTAATAATAGTAATAATAGTAATAATAGTAATAATAGTAATAATAGTAATAATAGTAATAATAGTAATAATAGTAATAATAGTAATAATAGTAATAATAGTAATAATAGTAATAATAGTAATAATAGTAATAATAGTAATAATAGTAATAATAGTAATAATAGTAATAATAGTAATAATAGTAATAATAGTAATAATAGTAATAATAGTAATAATAGTAATAATAGTAATAATAGTAATAATAGTAATAATAGTAATAATAGTAATAATAGTAATAATAGTAATAATAGTAATAATAGTAATAATAGTAATAATAGTAATAATAGTAATAATAGTAATAATAGTAATAATAGTAATAATAGTAATAATAGTAATAATAGTAATAATAGTAATAATAGTAATAATAGTAATAATAGTAATAATAGTAATAATAGTAATAATAGTAATAATAGTAATAATAGTAATAATAGTAATAATAGTAATAATAGTAATAATAGTAATAATAGTAATAATAGTAATAATAGTAATAATAGTAATAATAGTAATAATAGTAATAATAGTAATAATAGTAATAATAGTAATAATAGTAATAATAGTAATAATAGTAATAATAGTAATAATAGTAATAATAGTAATAATAGTAATAATAGTAATAATAGTAATAATAGTAATAATAGTAATAATAGTAATAATAGTAATAATAGTAATAATAGTAATAATAGTAATAATAGTAATAATAGTAATAATAGTAATAATAGTAATAATAGTAATAATAGTAATAATAGTAATAATAGTAATAATAGTAATAATAGTAATAATAGTAATAATAGTAATAATAGTAATAATAGTAATAATAGTAATAATAGTAATAATAGTAATAATAGTAATAATAGTAATAATAGTAATAATAGTAATAATAGTAATAATAGTAATAATAGTAATAATAGTAATAATAGTAATAATAGTAATAATAGTAATAATAGTAATAATAGTAATAATAGTAATAATAGTAATAATAGTAATAATAGTAATAATAGTAATAATAGTAATAATAGTAATAATAGTAATAATAGTAATAATAGTAATAATAGTAATAATAGTAATAATAGTAATAATAGTAATAATAGTAATAATAGTAATAATAGTAATAATAGTAATAATAGTAATAATAGTAATAATAGTAATAATAGTAATAATAGTAATAATAGTAATAATAGTAATAATAGTAATAATAGTAATAATAGTAATAATAGTAATAATAGTAATAATAGTAATAATAGTAATAATAGTAATAATAGTAATAATAGTAATAATAGTAATAATAGTAATAATAGTAATAATAGTAATAATAGTAATAATAGTAATAATAGTAATAATAGTAATAATAGTAATAATAGTAATAATAGTAATAATAGTAATAATAGTAATAATAGTAATAATAGTAATAATAGTAATAATAGTAATAATAGTAATAATAGTAATAATAGTAATAATAGTAATAATAGTAATAATAGTAATAATAGTAATAATAGTAATAATAGTAATAATAGTAATAATAGTAATAATAGTAATAATAGTAATAATAGTAATAATAGTAATAATAGTAATAATAGTAATAATAGTAATAATAGTAATAATAGTAATAATAGTAATAATAGTAATAATAGTAATAATAGTAATAATAGTAATAATAGTAATAATAGTAATAATAGTAATAATAGTAATAATAGTAATAATAGTAATAATAGTAATAATAGTAATAATAGTAATAATAGTAATAATAGTAATAATAGTAATAATAGTAATAATAGTAATAATAGTAATAATAGTAATAATAGTAATAATAGTAATAATAGTAATAATAGTAATAATAGTAATAATAGTAATAATAGTAATAATAGTAATAATAGTAATAATAGTAATAATAGTAATAATAGTAATAATAGTAATAATAGTAATAATAGTAATAATAGTAATAATAGTAATAATAGTAATAATAGTAATAATAGTAATAATAGTAATAATAGTAATAATAGTAATAATAGTAATAATAGTAATAATAGTAATAATAGTAATAATAGTAATAATAGTAATAATAGTAATAATAGTAATAATAGTAATAATAGTAATAATAGTAATAATAGTAATAATAGTAATAATAGTAATAATAGTAATAATAGTAATAATAGTAATAATAGTAATAATAGTAATAATAGTAATAATAGTAATAATAGTAATAATAGTAATAATAGTAATAATAGTAATAATAGTAATAATAGTAATAATAGTAATAATAGTAATAATAGTAATAATAGTAATAATAGTAATAATAGTAATAATAGTAATAATAGTAATAATAGTAATAATAGTAATAATAGTAATAATAGTAATAATAGTAATAATAGTAATAATAGTAATAATAGTAATAATAGTAATAATAGTAATAATAGTAATAATAGTAATAATAGTAATAATAGTAATAATAGTAATAATAGTAATAATAGTAATAATAGTAATAATAGTAATAATAGTAATAATAGTAATAATAGTAATAATAGTAATAATAGTAATAATAGTAATAATAGTAATAATAGTAATAATAGTAATAATAGTAATAATAGTAATAATAGTAATAATAGTAATAATAGTAATAATAGTAATAATAGTAATAATAGTAATAATAGTAATAATAGTAATAATAGTAATAATAGTAATAATAGTAATAATAGTAATAATAGTAATAATAGTAATAATAGTAATAATAGTAATAATAGTAATAATAGTAATAATAGTAATAATAGTAATAATAGTAATAATAGTAATAATAGTAATAATAGTAATAATAGTAATAATAGTAATAATAGTAATAATAGTAATAATAGTAATAATAGTAATAATAGTAATAATAGTAATAATAGTAATAATAGTAATAATAGTAATAATAGTAATAATAGTAATAATAGTAATAATAGTAATAATAGTAATAATAGTAATAATAGTAATAATAGTAATAATAGTAATAATAGTAATAATAGTAATAATAGTAATAATAGTAATAATAGTAATAATAGTAATAATAGTAATAATAGTAATAATAGTAATAATAGTAATAATAGTAATAATAGTAATAATAGTAATAATAGTAATAATAGTAATAATAGTAATAATAGTAATAATAGTAATAATAGTAATAATAGTAATAATAGTAATAATAGTAATAATAGTAATAATAGTAATAATAGTAATAATAGTAATAATAGTAATAATAGTAATAATAGTAATAATAGTAATAATAGTAATAATAGTAATAATAGTAATAATAGTAATAATAGTAATAATAGTAATAATAGTAATAATAGTAATAATAGTAATAATAGTAATAATAGTAATAATAGTAATAATAGTAATAATAGTAATAATAGTAATAATAGTAATAATAGTAATAATAGTAATAATAGTAATAATAGTAATAATAGTAATAATAGTAATAATAGTAATAATAGTAATAATAGTAATAATAGTAATAATAGTAATAATAGTAATAATAGTAATAATAGTAATAATAGTAATAATAGTAATAATAGTAATAATAGTAATAATAGTAATAATAGTAATAATAGTAATAATAGTAATAATAGTAATAATAGTAATAATAGTAATAATAGTAATAATAGTAATAATAGTAATAATAGTAATAATAGTAATAATAGTAATAATAGTAATAATAGTAATAATAGTAATAATAGTAATAATAGTAATAATAGTAATAATAGTAATAATAGTAATAATAGTAATAATAGTAATAATAGTAATAATAGTAATAATAGTAATAATAGTAATAATAGTAATAATAGTAATAATAGTAATAATAGTAATAATAGTAATAATAGTAATAATAGTAATAATAGTAATAATAGTAATAATAGTAATAATAGTAATAATAGTAATAATAGTAATAATAGTAATAATAGTAATAATAGTAATAATAGTAATAATAGTAATAATAGTAATAATAGTAATAATAGTAATAATAGTAATAATAGTAATAATAGTAATAATAGTAATAATAGTAATAATAGTAATAATAGTAATAATAGTAATAATAGTAATAATAGTAATAATAGTAATAATAGTAATAATAGTAATAATAGTAATAATAGTAATAATAGTAATAATAGTAATAATAGTAATAATAGTAATAATAGTAATAATAGTAATAATAGTAATAATAGTAATAATAGTAATAATAGTAATAATAGTAATAATAGTAATAATAGTAATAATAGTAATAATAGTAATAATAGTAATAATAGTAATAATAGTAATAATAGTAATAATAGTAATAATAGTAATAATAGTAATAATAGTAATAATAGTAATAATAGTAATAATAGTAATAATAGTAATAATAGTAATAATAGTAATAATAGTAATAATAGTAATAATAGTAATAATAGTAATAATAGTAATAATAGTAATAATAGTAATAATAGTAATAATAGTAATAATAGTAATAATAGTAATAATAGTAATAATAGTAATAATAGTAATAATAGTAATAATAGTAATAATAGTAATAATAGTAATAATAGTAATAATAGTAATAATAGTAATAATAGTAATAATAGTAATAATAGTAATAATAGTAATAATAGTAATAATAGTAATAATAGTAATAATAGTAATAATAGTAATAATAGTAATAATAGTAATAATAGTAATAATAGTAATAATAGTAATAATAGTAATAATAGTAATA
>JAWNOB010000169.1:0-12036 GCA_035046265.1 Drosophila bunnanda
TATTCTCAAAGCGCTCCATAAGGTTTCACACTGAGATGAAGCCGCGGGCTTTTTGGCCGACAATTCGCATCTCATTAACCATCGTCTTAATATAAATGTTGTTGTGGCGCACCTGCTTTTCGTGCACAAGGGTGTGGAGTTCGCCCAAAAGTTTGCTGAGTTTGGAGACACTCTCTATACGTGAGAGTGTCGGCTCCTTATCCTCATCGGCGTCGGATGGAGGCTATTCCTCGGCAGCTTCGCTCCTTTTCGGAAGGTGCATTACTTACCCAGGCGGCCATGTCAGGCACCGCCACGAGTTTTTGAGTGTTTGGTAAGGCCTCCAGAATCCTTGCTCTAACCGTGGCTGCCTCCTGGAGTAATTATGTTTTTAGCAGACATTCCCGTTGCATTCCCGCCAAATGCTAGGCTGTATTTTATACCTTCTGTCCGGTTCATTGGCTGCCGGCCACCATGGCGCAGATGCAGGCCAGATACCCGCTCAGTGTGGGTCAGACTCTACCTTGGTTTAGTTTGAGTGCAGCTTATTCTTTCGCACAGACGCGGACCACATAGCCACCTATAATGGGACCGATGCTACGTGGGGGTGGGGAGGGACGGCGTGTGCACTTGCGAGGTCGCTCGATGCCCCTGAGTTTCTCCGTGACTAAGCAGGGGGGAGTTGTACGGCTGTTTAAAAGTATGTCACCTAGCGGTGAGGTTGGCAATTGGTCTGCTCCTTGACCTTTATGACATTTTTCTTACCTTGTGGAAGACTTGGGTTTGGGTTTCACCCAGTTTCCAATACCTCCTGCCAAGGATCAAGAGAAGCAGCCCGAGCAAGCAGTTACCTGCCCGAAAGGCTACTTGCTAAAGAAGTCTACACAGTGACCAACTATGAAATAAACAAGAAATACCTTCTTTAAAATATTTACCAGTGGTGGAGGTAGTTCTTCAAGCAATATGCCATAATTTTTAATTTTTCGCAATCAATTTGAAAAAGAAAATTATGGGGCGTTCCTGAAAATTGAAAAGAATTTCAAACATTTATTTTGACAAAACTATAAAAATACAACTGTTTTATGATTGGAATATAAATTACACTAAAAAACCATTCTTAAAAATAGAACAAATTTCCAAAAATGGCGGAGATGTAGCTAGTCTCATAAGTCACTTTTCTTAGCGAACGGTCGTATGGTGTACAAATTATTAAAATCCGTACTCCAGTGCTTCGCCAGTTCCAGGTTGCCGGGGCGAGCGTCGTGGCGATTTCAATAAAGGTTATGATAATTTCCAATGTGCTTGCCATTAGGCAGAAGCAATGATAAAAATTGTAATATTTGTTGCGGCAGTGTGCCGGAGAAAAATATTTTCAAGACTTGGCTTGAGTGGTACAAATATAAGACTGGCAATACAAAAACTAAGAACTTAAGTTAAAGCTAAGCGTGGCCAGTGGAAAAGTACTGGCAGACGACTCCTCCTCCAATTCCGTTGATACGTCACAAGCGCAACGGTCAACATTGCGACATACGATCCGTTGCTTGCACGTGGGTTGCTCTAGAAGTTTGTTGAACGAGCATGTTAAGATATGGGAGCACGTTGAAAAAAAATGGTTACAAAATTTCTGTCTTAAAATAGAAAATAACTTTTTAAAAACATAAATTAGCTGTATAAAAATTTAGAATTGAATCGGTTAAGTAGTTTTTGAGAAGTCATGTACACCGTTCCACAAAAATGCAAAAGAAGATCACAAATACTTAAGGTATACCTGAAGCGCACACTTCAAATGACTGAAAAAAAGATTTTTTAATTTCAGGGTGGTACAAACCCCTAAAGGAATAAAAAACAAAAAAAAATTCTCATAAATCATAAATATTAATTAATGTAGAATACATGATAAAAAGGACTTATCGATATTTACTATAGGCAATGGCCACAGACAGGTTATATTTTTTAACTGCCCGCAAAAAAACGACTACCAAAATTCATTCCGAATCATCAAACGGCATGATCCCCTTAAATAAGGTACGTTAGCTGCTAAAAAACATGGTTTATTCACTTGGACTCATAAAAAAAGAACACTGATAACTGAGATATTTTAAATGTATAAAACATTTATTAAAAAAATATATTTTTTATTGAGAAACATTAATTTATCAACTATGTCCGGGTAAAGAGAACGTCGACGTCCGTTGCGGATGAAGTTCGGGGCAAACTTGGCATTGGTTGGATTTGACCTCTAATACGTCTGCCCTCCAGGACTAGAAAACATATAGCATTTAGATGAGTGCTCAGTAATGGAACGCCTGTAATAGACGGAATCGGGAGAAATTACAACTCGAGCGGAGAACGACGAAATCCCTTGTATCGGTTCGGATACTGGACTCGAAGATTCAGGAGGAATCTGAATACAGAAGGAATTGCTCGAATGAAGCAAGGTGTGACGACATCTGCGGCACGTAAGGCAAGAGTGAGCACTAGGGCAATCCCGCTGCTGGTGGCCTCGTGCTAAACAATTCAAGCAGAGTTGCTGTCTTCGGACGATATCTGATCGCTCGAATACGGTCATTTCGAGGAAACGGGGACATATACGCACGGGGTAGTTTTTCCTGGAACACAGGTCACACCTTCTGGGGTCTGAGGTCACCCTGACTTCGGAGGAATAGAGGAAGCACTCTGGGACACTTGCAATCGCCGACCTTAGCTGAAAATGCCTTGAGTCGGTAGGCGTGACGTCTTCGATGGCCTCCAACCTACGGTGGCTAACGCGTCTAACTCGCTCCAGGTTGGAGTCTCGGCCTTATTCTGGATTGATTCCTCCCACATGGAAAGCGTGAGCTTTGGAAGCTTGGAGGAAATATACACCAAGAGACAGTCCCACGCTTCGATCTGAATGGAGGACATCTCTAAGGCCGTTAGACAACTCTGTATAGTGCCTTGTAGCTCCTTTAAAGCGCTTCCTCCTCTTGACCTCTTGGAGGACAGCCTGAATGTTAAAGATAATTAAGTGGCTGTTGACTAGTAACCTACTATTCTCAAAGCGCTCCATAAGGTTTCACACTGAGATGAAGCCGCGGGCTTGTTGGCCGACAATTCGCATCTCATTAACCATCGTCTTAATATAAATGTTGTTGTGGCGCACCTGCTTTTCGTGCACAAGGGTGTGGAGTTCGCCCAAAAGTTTGCTGAGTTTGGAGACACTCTCTATACGTGAGAGTGTCGGCTCCTTATCCTCATCGGCGTCGGATGGAGGCTATTCCTCGGCAGCTTCGCTCCTTTTCGGAAGGTGCATTACTTACCCAGGCGGCCATGTCAGGCACCGCCACGAGTTTTTGAGTGTTTGGTAAGGCCTCCAGAATCCTTGCTCTAACCGTGGCTGCCTCCTGGAGTAATTATGTTTTTAGCAGACATTCCCGTTGCATTCCCGCCAAATGCTAGGCTGTATTTTATACCTTCTGTCCGGTTCATTGGCTGCCGGCCACCATGGCGCAGATGCAGGCCAGATACCCGCTCAGTGTGGGTCAGACTCTACCTTGGTTTAGTTTGAGTGCAGCTTATTCTTTCGCACAGACGCGGACCACATAGCCACCTATAATGGGACCGATGCTACGTGGGGGTGGGGAGGGACGGCGTGTGCACTTGCGAGGTCGCTCGATGCCCCTGAGTTTCTCCGTGACTAAGCAGGGGGGAGTTGTACGGCTGTTTAAAAGTATGTCACCTAGCGGTGAGGTTGGCAATTGGTCTGCTCCTTGACCTTTATGACATTTTTCTTACCTTGTGGAAGACTTGGGTTTGGGTTTCACCCAGTTTCCAATACCTCCTGCCAAGGATCAAGAGAAGCAGCCCGAGCAAGCAGTTACCTGCCCGAAAGGCTACTTGCTAAAGAAGTCTACACAGTGACCAACTATGAAATAAACAAGAAATACCTTCTTTAAAATATTTACCAGTGGTGGAGGTAGTTCTTCAAGCAATATGCCATAATTTTTAATTTTTCGCAATCAATTTGAAAAAGAAAATTATGGGGCGTTCCTGAAAATTGAAAAGAATTTCAAACATTTATTTTGACAAAACTATAAAAATACAACTGTTTTATGATTGGAATATAAATTACACTAAAAAACCATTCTTAAAAATAGAACAAATTTCCAAAAATGGCGGAGATGTAGCTAGTCTCATAAGTCACTTTTCTTAGCGAACGGTCGTATGGTGTACAAATTATTAAAATCCGTACTCCAGTGCTTCGCCAGTTCCAGGTTGCCGGGGCGAGCGTCGTGGCGATTTCAATAAAGGTTATGATAATTTCCAATGTGCTTGCCATTAGGCAGAAGCAATGATAAAAATTGTAATATTTGTTGCGGCAGTGTGCCGGAGAAAAATATTTTCAAGACTTGGCTTGAGTGGTACAAATATAAGACTGGCAATACAAAAACTAAGAACTTAAGTTAAAGCTAAGCGTGGCCAGTGGAAAAGTACTGGCAGACGACTCCTCCTCCAATTCCGTTGATACGTCACAAGCGCAACGGTCAACATTGCGACATACGATCCGTTGCTTGCACGTGGGTTGCTCTAGAAGTTTGTTGAACGAGCATGTTAAGATATGGGAGCACGTTGAAAAAAAATGGTTACAAAATTTCTGTCTTAAAATAGAAAATAACTTTTTAAAAACATAAATTAGCTGTATAAAAATTTAGAATTGAATCGGTTAAGTAGTTTTTGAGAAGTCATGTACACCGTTCCACAAAAATGCAAAAGAAGATCACAAATACTTAAGGTATACCTGAAGCGCACACTTCAAATGACTGAAAAAAAGATTTTTTAATTTCAGGGTGGTACAAACCCCTAAAGGAATAAAAAACAAACAAAAATTCTCATAAATCATAAATATTAATTAATGTAGAATACATGATAAAAAGGACTTATCGATATTTACTATAGGCAATGGCCACAGACAGGTTATATTTTTTAACTGCCCGCAAAAAAACGACTACCAAAATTCATTCCGAATCATCAAACGGCATGATCCCCTTAAATAAGGTACGTTAGCTGCTAAAAAACATGGTTTATTCACTTGGACTCATAAAAAAAGAACACTGATAACTGAGATATTTTAAATGTATAAAACATTTATTAAAAAAATATATTTTTTATTGAGAAACATTAATTTATCAACTATGTCCGGGTAAAGAGAACGTCGACGTCCGTTGCGGATGAAGTTCGGGGCAAACTTGGCATTGGTTGGATTGGACCTCTAATACGTCTGCCCTCCAGGACTAGAAAACATATAGCATTTAGATGAGTGCTCAGTAATGGAACGCCTGTAATAGACGGAATCGGGAGAAATTACAACTCGAGCGGAGAACGACGAAATCCCTTGTATCGGTTCGGATACTGGACTCGAAGATTCAGGAGGAATCTGAATACAGAAGGAATTGCTCGAATGAAGCAAGGTGTGACGACATCTGCGGCACGTAAGGCAAGAGTGAGCACTAGGGCAATCCCGCTGCTGGTGGCCTCGTGCTAAACAATTCAAGCAGAGTTGCTGTCTTCGGACGATATCTGATCGCTCGAATACGGTCATTTCGAGGAAACGGGGACATATACGCACGGGGTAGTTTTTCCTGGAACACAGGTCACACCTTCTGGGGTCTGAGGTCACCCTGACTTCGGAGGAATAGAGGAAGCACTCTGGGACACTTGCAATCGCCGACCTTAGCTGAAAATGCCTTGAGTCGGTAGGCGTGACGTCGTCGATGGCCTCCAACCTACGGTGGCTAACGCGTCTAACTCGCTCCAGGTTGGAGTCTCGGCCTTATTCTGGATTGATTCCTCCCACATGGAAAGCGTGAGCTTTGGAAGCTTGGAGGAAATATACACCAAGAGACAGTCCCACGCTTCGATCTGAATGGAGGACATCTCTAAGGCCGTTAGACAACTCTGTATAGTGCCTTGTAGCTCCTTTAAAGCGCTTCCTCCTCTTGACCTCTTGGAGGACAGCCTGAATGTTAAAGATAATTAAGTGGCTGTTGACTAGTAACCTACTATTCTCAAAGCGCTCCATAAGGTTTCACACTGAGATGAAGCCGCGGGCTTTTTGGCCGACAATTCGCATCTCATTAACCATCGTCTTAATATAAATGTTGTTGTGGCGCACCTGCTTTTCGTGCACAAGGGTGTGGAGTTCGCCCAAAAGTTTGCTGAGTTTGGAGACACTCTCTATACGTGAGAGTGTCGGCTCCTTATCCTCATCGGCGTCGGATGGAGGCTATTCCTCGGCAGCTTCGCTCCTTTTCGGAAGGTGCATTACTTACCCAGGCGGCCATGTCAGGCACCGCCACGAGTTTTTGAGTGTTTGGTAAGGCCTCCAGAATCCTTGCTCTAACCGTGGCTGCCTCCTGGAGTAATTATGTTTTTAGCAGACATTCCCGTTGCATTCCCGCCAAATGCTAGGCTGTATTTTATACCTTCTGTCCGGTTCATTGGCTGCCGGCCACCATGGCGCAGATGCAGGCCAGATACCCGCTCAGTGTGGGTCAGACTCTACCTTGGTTTAGTTTGAGTGCAGCTTATTCTTTCGCACAGACGCGGACCACATAGCCACCTATAATGGGACCGATGCTACGTGGGGGTGGGGAGGGACGGCGTGTGCACTTGCGAGGTCGCTCGATGCCCCTGAGTTTCTCCGTGACTAAGCAGGGGGGAGTTGTACGGCTGTTTAAAAGTATGTCACCTAGCGGTGAGGTTGGCAATTGGTCTGCTCCTTGACCTTTATGACATTTTTCTTACCTTGTGGAAGACTTGGGTTTGGGTTTCACCCAGTTTCCAATACCTCCTGCCAAGGATCAAGAGAAGCAGCCCGAGCAAGCAGTTACCTGCCCGAAAGGCTACTTGCTAAAGAAGTCTACACAGTGACCAACTATGAAATAAACAAGAAATACCTTCTTTAAAATATTTACCAGTGGTGGAGGTAGTTCTTCAAGCAATATGCCATAATTTTTAATTTTTCGCAATCAATTTGAAAAAGAAAATTATGGGGCGTTCCTGAAAATTGAAAAGAATTTCAAACATTTATTTTGACAAAACTATAAAAATACAACTGTTTTATGATTGGAATATAAATTACACTAAAAAACCATTCTTAAAAATAGAACAAATTTCCAAAAATGGCGGAGATGTAGCTAGTCTCATAAGTCACTTTTCTTAGCGAACGGTCGTATGGTGTACAAATTATTAAAATCCGTACTCCAGTGCTTCGCCAGTTCCAGGTTGCCGGGGCGAGCGTCGTGGCGATTTCAATAAAGGTTATGATAATTTCCAATGTGCTTGCCATTAGGCAGAAGCAATGATAAAAATTGTAATATTTGTTGCGGCAGTGTGCCGGAGAAAAATATTTTCAAGACTTGGCTTGAGTGGTACAAATATAAGACTGGCAATACAAAAACTAAGAACTTAAGTTAAAGCTAAGCGTGGCCAGTGGAAAAGTACTGGCAGACGACTCCTCCTCCAATTCCGTTGATACGTCACAAGCGCAACGGTCAACATTGCGACATACGATCCGTTGCTTGCACGTGGGTTGCTCTAGAAGTTTGTTGAACGAGCATGTTAAGATATGGGAGCACGTTGAAAAAAAATGGTTACAAAATTTGTGTCTTAAAATAGAAAATAACTTTTTAAAAACATAAATTAGCTGTATAAAAATTTAGAATTGAATCGGTTAAGTAGTTTTTGAGAAGTCATGTACACCGTTCCACAAAAATGCAAAAGAAGATCACAAATACTTAAGGTATACCTGAAGCGCACACTTCAAATGACTGAAAAAAAGATTTTTTAATTTCAGGGTGGTACAAACCCCTAAAGGAATAAAAAACAAAAAAAAATTCTCATAAATCATAAATATTAATTAATGTAGAATACATGATAAAAAGGACTTATCGATATTTACTATAGGCAATGGCCACAGACAGGTTATATTTTTTAACTGCCCGCAAAAAAACGACTACCAAAATTCATTCCGAATCATCAAACGGCATGATCCCCTTAAATAAGGTACGTTAGCTGCTAAAAAACATGGTTTATTCACTTGGACTCATAAAAAAAGAACACTGATAACTGAGATATTTTAAATGTATAAAACATTTATTAAAAAAATATATTTTTTATTGAGAAACATTAATTTATCAACTATGTCCGGGTAAAGAGAACGTCGACGTCCGTTGCGGATGAAGTTCGGGGCAAACTTGGCATTGGTTGGATTGGACCTCTAATACGTCTGCCCTCCAGGACTAGAAAACATATAGCATTTAGATGAGTGCTCAGTAATGGAACGCCTGTAATAGACGGAATCGGGAGAAATTACAACTCGAGCGGAGAACGACGAAATCCCTTGTATCGGTTCGGATACTGGACTCGAAGATTCAGGAGGAATCTGAATACAGAAGGAATTGCTCGAATGAAGCAAGGTGTGACGACATCTGCGGCACGTAAGGCAAGAGTGAGCACTAGGGCAATCCCGCTGCTGGTGGCCTCGTGCTAAACAATTCAAGCAGAGTTGCTGTCTTCGGACGATATCTGATCGCTCGAATACGGTCATTTCGAGGAAACGGGGACATATACGCACGGGGTAGTTTTTCCTGGAACACAGGTCACACCTTCTGGGGTCTGAGGTCACCCTGACTTCGGAGGAATAGAGGAAGCACTCTGGGACACTTGCAATCGCCGACCTTAGCTGAAAATGCCTTGAGTCGGTAGGCGTGACGTCGTCGATGGCCTCCAACCTACGGTGGCTAACGCGTCTAACTCGCTCCAGGTTGGAGTCTCGGCCTTATTCTGGATTGATTCCTCCCACATGGAAAGCGTGAGCTTTGGAAGCTTGGAGGAAATATACACCAAGAGACAGTCCCACGCTTCGATCTGAATGGAGGACATCTCTAAGGCCGTTAGACAACTCTGTATAGTGCCTTGTAGCTCCTTTAAAGCGCTTCCTCCTCTTGACCTCTTGGAGGACAGCCTGAATGTTAAAGATAATTAAGTGGCTGTTGACTAGTAACCTACTATTCTCAAAGCGCTCCATAAGGTTTCACACTGAGATGAAGCCGCGGGCTTTTTGGCCGACAATTCGCATCTCATTAACCATCGTCTTAATATAAATGTTGTTGTGGCGCACCTGCTTTTCGTGCACAAGGGTGTGGAGTTCGCCCAAAAGTTTGCTGAGTTTGGAGACACTCTCTATACGTGAGAGTGTCGGCTCCTTATCCTCATCGGCGTCGGATGGAGGCTATTCCTCGGCAGCTTCGCTCCTTTTCGGAAGGTGCATTACTTACCCAGGCGGCCATGTCAGGCACCGCCACGAGTTTTTGAGTGTTTGGTAAGGCCTCCAGAATCCTTGCTCTAACCGTGGCTGCCTCCTGGAGTAATTATGTTTTTAGCAGACATTCCCGTTGCATTCCCGCCAAATGCTAGGCTGTATTTTATACCTTCTGTCCGGTTCATTGGCTGCCGGCCACCATGGCGCAGATGCAGGCCAGATACCCGCTCAGTGTGGGTCAGACTCTACCTTGGTTTAGTTTGAGTGCAGCTTATTCTTTCGCACAGACGCGGACCACATAGCCACCTATAATGGGACCGATGCTACGTGGGGGTGGGGAGGGACGGCGTGTGCACTTGCGAGGTCGCTCGATGCCCCTGAGTTTCTCCGTGACTAAGCAGGGGGGAGTTGTACGGCTGTTTAAAAGTATGTCACCTAGCGGTGAGGTTGGCAATTGGTCTGCTCCTTGACCTTTATGACATTTTTCTTACCTTGTGGAAGACTTGGGTTTGGGTTTCACCCAGTTTCCAATACCTCCTGCCAAGGATCAAGAGAAGCAGCCCGAGCAAGCAGTTACCTGCCCGAAAGGCTACTTGCTAAAGAAGTCTACACAGTGACCAACTATGAAATAAACAAGAAATACCTTCTTTAAAATATTTACCAGTGGTGGAGGTAGTTCTTCAAGCAATATGCCATAATTTTTAATTTTTCGCAATCAATTTGAAAAAGAAAATTATGGGGCGTTCCTGAAAATTGAAAAGAATTTCAAACATTTATTTTGACAAAACTATAAAAATACAACTGTTTTATGATTGGAATATAAATTACACTAAAAAACCATTCTTAAAAATAGAACAAATTTCCAAAAATGGCGGAGATGTAGCTAGTCTCATAAGTCACTTTTCTTAGCGAACGGTCGTATGGTGTACAAATTATTAAAATCCGTACTCCAGTGCTTCGCCAGTTCCAGGTTGCCGGGGCGAGCGTCGTGGCGATTTCAATAAAGGTTATGATAATTTCCAATGTGCTTGCCATTAGGCAGAAGCAATGATAAAAATTGTAATATTTGTTGCGGCAGTGTGCCGGAGAAAAATATTTTCAAGACTTGGCTTGAGTGGTACAAATATAAGACTGGCAATACAAAAACTAAGAACTTAAGTTAAAGCTAAGCGTGGCCAGTGGAAAAGTACTGGCAGACGACTCCTCCTCCAATTCCGTTGATACGTCACAAGCGCAACGGTCAACATTGCGACATACGATCCGTTGCTTGCACGTGGGTTGCTCTAGAAGTTTGTTGAACGAGCATGTTAAGATATGGGAGCACGTTGAAAAAAAATGGTTACAAAATTTCTGTCTTAAAATAGAAAATAACTTTTTAAAAACATAAATTAGCTGTATAAAAATTTAGAATTGAATCGGTTAAGTAGTTTTTGAGAAGTCATGTACACCGTTCCACAAAAATGCAAAAGAAGATCACAAATACTTAAGGTATACCTGAAGCGCACACTTCAAATGACTGAAAAAAAGATTTTTTAATTTCAGGGTGGTACAAACCCCTAAAGGAATAAAAAACAAAAAAAAATTCTCATAAATCATAAATATTAATTAATGTAGAATACATGATAAAAAGGACTTATCGATATTTACTATAGGCAATGGCCACAGACAGGTTATATTTTTTAACTGCCCGCAAAAAAACGACTACCAAAATTCATTCCGAATCATCAAACGGCATGATCCCCTTAAATAAGGTACGTTAGCTGCTAAAAAACATGGTTTATTCACTTGGACTCATAAAAAAAGAACACTGATAACTGAGATATTTTAAATGTATAAAACATTTATTAAAAAAATATATTTTTTATTGAGAAACATTAATTTATCAACTATGTCCGGGTAAAGAGAACGTCGACGTCCGTTGCGGATGAAGTTCGGGGCAAACTTGGCATTGGTTGGATTTGACCTCTAATACGTCTGCCCTCCAGGACTAGAAAACATATAGCATTTAGATGAGTGCTCAGTAATGGAACGCCTGTAATAGACGGAATCGGGAGAAATTACAACTCGAGCGGAGAACGACGAAATCCCTTGTATCGGTTCGGATACTGGACTCGAAGATTCAGGAGGAATCTGAATACAGAAGGAATTGCTCGAATGAAGCAAGGTGTGACGACATCTGCGGCACGTAAGGCAAGAGTGAGCACTAGGGCAATCCCGCTGCTGGTGGCCTCGTGCTAAACAATTCAAGCAGAGTTGCTGTCTTCGGACGATATCTGATCGCTCGAATACGGTCATTTCGAGGAAACGGGGACATATACGCACGGGGTAGTTTTTCCTGGAACACAGGTCACACCTTCTGGGGTCTGAGGTCACCCTGACTTCGGAGGAATAGAGGAAGCACTCTGGGACACTTGCAATCGCCGACCTTAGCTGAAAATGCCTTGAGTCGGTAGGCGTGACGTCTTCGATGGCCTCCAACCTACGGTGGCTAACGCGTCTAACTCGCTCCAGGTTGGAGTCTCGGCCTTATTCTGGATTGATTCCTCCCACATGGAAAGCGTGAGCTTTGGAAGCTTGGAGGAAATATACCACCAAGAGACAGTCCCACGCTTCGATCTGAATGGAGGACATCTCTAAGGCCGTTAGACAACTCTGTATAGTGCCTTGTAGCTCCTTTAAAGCGCTTCCTCCTCTTGACCTCTTGGAGGACAGCCTGAATGTTAAAGATAATTAAGTGGCTGTTGACTAGTAACCTA